>MU757813.1:6890-29358 GCA_026770625.1 Nicotiana glauca
ATAATAAATGCGTAGTTGCTTTAGGCGCGCATGTTAATAATATTACCTTCCTAAATACGGGTGCACATTTATGTGACCCAAATCCAAATCTCAACGAAATCGAAATGTGTCAAAAGGCACGGGCGCACTGGTGCGGCGTGGTTTGAGATACATTTTCACGACGTTGCAATTCTTATAAGAAATAAATATATAAAAGCGGATTTCTAATAAAAAGCACATAGGATAGAACATGTATTGAAATTAGATAAAATCAAATACAACAGTTGAGCGACCGTGCTAGAACCACGGAACCCGGGAATGCCTAACACCTTCTCCCGGGTTAACAGAATTCCTTACTTGGATTTCTGATTTGCGGACTGTTAACAGAGTCATATTTTTCCTCGATTCGGGATTCAACCGATGACTTGGGACACCATTAATCTCCCAAGTGGCGACTCTGAATCTTAATAAATAACGAATCCCGTTCGATTGTCCTTTAAGTGGAAAAACTCCTTTATTATGCCCTTCACGGGGTGTAGTAAGCGTAAAAAGGAGGTGTGACATTCCCTACTCGACCTCCGAGCCGGCTTGTCGAGGAAGCTTGTTAGCGTATTTGTCAACCATGCCTCAAGTAACGTTTTCACTGCTGGTGGTGCCTTTTCTATCGTGGATGCAGAGGCTCCCTTTCCGTGCGAGGTCGTGACGCTACTGAGAGGCGGGGGTGAGCTATTTTACCTGGGAGAGATGCTTGGTATTATGTCTTTTCCCTACGCTTCATCCACTTCGTTAATGGTGTCGAAGAGATTGGAGGTGAGGTCGGCTATCACTTTTCACTTTTCCTCTCTGCTGCCTGCCATCTTAGATTTGTGCAACTAAGAAAATACAGGATTTTACAAAGTTTTGTGTGTTTTTAAGATCTATAAGAAACTAAAATTTTAAAATATGAATTTTTCCGTGAAATTGTTTTTGAAATTATTAAGGAAAATGGAAATGAAAATTGATTGAAGAACTATGGTATCGGGCTCGTATTTTGGTTCTGACGCTCGGTACAACTCTTATATATTGTTTAAGCACTTTCTGTGTAGTTTGGTCGAAATCGGACGTCGTTTGACGTGTTTCGGACTATAAGTTCAAAATTTGAAAGTTTATGAAGTTTAGAAGAAAATCATGAGTTTTGAGGCTTGACGCTATGTATATGATGTTATTTTGGCGATTTGATCGAACGAGTAAGTTCGCAGGATGTTTTTGAGGGTGTGTACATGTTTGGTTTGGAGCCCCGAGGGCTCGGTTAAGTTTTGAGTAGGTCCCGGGAGGGTCTTGGACCTAGCAGATATTGCAGATCCAGTTGTAGACCCCCAGCACGGCCGCGGCACTTTACCGCGCGGCCGCGGTGCATTTCTGCGCGGTCCGCGTGGCTAGGTTCAGAGGACCAGTGGATTTCAGGTCGACCAGCACGGTCGTGCACCAGGTTCGTGCGGTCCGCGCTGGGAGATTCAGAGAAGGTCCCAAGTGCAAGTCCACCAGAGTAGCCGCGCACCAAAAATCGTGCGGTCTGCGCTGGGTAGGTTCAGAGAGTCGTCTTCCCTCTCTTCCTCGGCGCGGCTGCAGGACATTTTTGGGCGGTCTGCGCCGGTTCTTCAATGAAGTATATAAATCCGAGATTTACAGTTATTTTACACTTTTTCAAAACCCAAAAAACATAAGAGGCGATTTTCCAAACGATTCTTCCTCTTCAAAACTATTTGTAAGTGATTTCTAACTTATTTTCTTTACTCCTCATCATCTTTAAACATAATTTAAACTTCAAAACAAAGATTTTTAAGGGGGAAATTTGGGAACTTAGGGTAGAACCTAGGGTTTCTAAAATTGGGGGAGTTGGACCTCGATTTGAGGTTCAAAACAAATTACATATTTGAGTTCGTGGGAGAATGGGTAACCGGGTTTTGGTACGAACCTCGGGTTTTGACCATGTGGGCCCGGGGGCATTTTTGGAATTTTTGGAAAAAACTTGAGAAAATTATTTTTATGCATTCAAATTGATTCATATAGTGTTTATTAAAGTAATTGAACAATTTGTGATTAGATTCGAGCGAATTGGAGGTGGAACCACGAGGTAAAGCAATAGTTGAGGATTAAGTGGATTTCAAGGCTTTGAGGTAAGTGTTTGGTTTAACCCTAGCTTGAGGGAATAGGAGTTGAGTCTTGTTGCTAATTGCTATGTGATCGAGTACGATGTATAGGCATGGTTACGAGTATCTATACATTGGCATATAGCATGACCGTGAGTCCTTATAATGTGATTTCCAAGACTTGGTTGTGAACTTCGTGTTTATTGGAGAAATTCTATATGTTGTGAATAACATGTGAACGGTAAAATAATTATTTGATTCCTGGGAGCATTGGATCGAATTGTGATACGAATATTGAAAGCATATGAAATGACTGGATGATTTGGAATGTTGGCTCAAAAAGGGTAGAGTGAATTATAAGATAAGAGAAGTAAGAAAAAGAGAAAGCGTGTTGATTATTCCCTTGTCGGGACGTTTAGTTGAACATGTTGGGTTCTCTCCCTTACCGGGAATTTTTGTCAAATGTTTGCTTATTGTTATGTCCCTTAATTGCGACTGTTGTTTGGAGAGTCAGACTATTAAATAATATTGAGGAGCGGGTTGTGCGCCGCAACATTGAACAATGATATATGAGGGTCGGTTGCGCGCCGCAATAGTGATACCTGATAAATGGTATGGGTCAGGTTGCACGCCGCAGAAGTGATATTTGTGGAGCAGGTTGCACGCCACAACAGTGATATTTGTTGAGCGGGTTGCACGCTGCAACAGTTATTGATGCCATGTGTTTGTATTGAGTATTGATTTCTTGTTCATTGTGAGCCTAAGTTGTGCTAGTTTGTTACTTGGCATTACTGTTGATATTGTATCTCCCCTTAGCATGTTTCCCCTCCCATGTTGTTAATTGCCTTGTATTCATTTTCTATTGTATATTTTTAACTGCACAGGTTTATGCGGTGTCCAGTCTAGCTTCGTCACTACTTCGCCGGGGTTAGGCTAGACACTTACCAGCACATGGGGTCGGTTGTGCTGATGCTACACTTCTGTGCATTTTTTTGCACAGGTCCAGGTTTTGAGGAGCAACAGCAGCATTAGTGCGGGAGCAGGTTTTCATTTTCACGAGACTGAGGTAGCCTTGTAGGCGTCCGCAGGCCCGGCGTCTCTTCCCTATGGTTTTCTTATTAGAATGTCACCTCATTGTTTTCGAGAGAGACAGCTTATATATTTCTTTCAGACAATTATTTTTAGTACATCTTTAGTAGTTCGTGAGTAATGTGACACCAAATCTTGGGTAGAGTTTTTTATGATTGTTCCGCATTTGGATTTGTATTTATCAGACAGACTTCCGCTATTGTTCTCATTAGAATTAATGTTTTATATTGATGCTTTAGACTGTTAAGATAATTGTTTAATGATGAAAAGGTAAATAAGTTGGCTTGCCTAGCTACTACGAGTAGGCGCCATCACGATCCCGATGGTGGGAAATCCGGGTCGTGACAAGTTGGTATCAGAGCATTAGGTTACATAGGTCTCACAACTTAATGACAAACTTAGTCTTAGGGGTAGGTACGGAGACGTTTGTACTTGTTCCCCAGAGTCTATTAAGTTAGGAAAAATCTCTCATTTGTTCTTTCTTGTCATGCGATTTGGTTTCTCAATTGCTGATTGGATTTCTACTCTGTTCTCTTGCATATGGAGAGAACACGTGCTTCCTCATCCACCGATCAGCAGTCCGAGCCCCAGGCAGCTCCCGCTAGGGGCAAAGGACGTGGCCACGCTAGGGGCCGAGGTAGGGCAGGGCCCAGCCACCATCAGCAACACTAGTGGCAGACCCTCAGGTTGGCCTTGACGAGGACGTTCCGGCCCCAGCCCAGACAGTTCCGGTGGGCCTGGCTCAGGTCCTAGAGGGGTTTATTGCTACCCCAGTTCTTCAGGACGCCTTGGTCCGTTTGGTTGGCATCATGAAGAGTGTCACCCGAGCAGAATTGCTTCCTGCAGCACCAGCCACTTCCCAAGCTGGAGGAGGAGCCCAGACTCTTGCCGCACGTACTCCGAAGTAGATAGCTCCCCAGACTCAGGTTCCACAGGTTCAGGCAGCTGTGGCAGTTTAGCCAAAGGTAGTTGCACAGATCGGTGATGGAGCGGCTATGTCCGTAGATGCTTTGTGGAGGTTGGACAGGTTCACCAAGCTCTTCACTACTTCATTCAGCGGAGCTTCTTCTGAGGACCCCCCAGGATTTCCTATATAGCTGCCACGAGGTTCTTCGGAACAAGGGCATTGTGGAGTCCAATGGGGTTGATTTTGCGGCTTTTCATTTATCTGGATCTGCCAAGACTTGGTGGAGGGATTACTGTTTAGCCAAACCAGCAGGTTCGCCGCCTTTGACTTGGGATCAGTTTTCAGAGTTATTTTTAGAGAAGTTTCTTCATGTTACTCAGAGGGATGCTTACCGGAGGCAGTTTGAGTGCCTTCAGCAGGGGTCTATGACGGTCACCCAATATGAGACCCGGTTTATCGATCTAGCTCGCCATGCCCTCGTCATACTCCCTACTGACAGGGAGAGGGTGAGGAGATTTATTGATGGTTTGATCCAGCCTATTCGTCTTCAGATGGCCAGAGAGGCGGGTAGTGACATTGCTTTTCAGGAGGCAGCCAATGTGGCCCGGAGGATCGAGATGGTTCTACCACAGGGGGGTGGTTATAGGGTAGACAAGAGGCCCCGACACTCAGGTCGATTCGGTGGTGCCTCATCTGGAGGCATGGATTCTTATGATAGGGCCCAGTCTTCCAGGCCTTTCAGTCAGCCCTCCAGGCTTCACAGGGTGTCTCAGTGATCGTGGTTTTTATGGACAGTATTCTGATCAGCAGCCCATTAGTACACAGCCTCTTCAGAGTGTTCGTGGAGGTCATTCGGGTTGTCAGGGCCAGTCTCATCATGCAGGGGGATGTTATGAGTGTGGTGAGTATGGTCACATCAAGAGAGCTTGCTAGAGATTGAGAGGTACACAGTCACAGCAGCAGGTTCCTCGCCCCATGATTCAGGCACCAGTTAACCCACAACCTACCCAGCCAGCTAGGGGGTAAGGATCATAGAGGTGGATGTCAGGACCGTAGAGGTGGAGGCCGTACCTCCAGAGGTAGGGGTCAGCCGGTGGCCGATCGTCCTAGAGACATGGTTCAAGGAGGTGGGGCTGAGCCCCGATTTTATGCTTTTCCAGCCAGGCCAGAGGTGGAGGCGTCAGACGTTGTTATTACAGGTACTATTCTAGTTTTTTTATAGAGATGCGTCAGTGTTATTTGACCCTGGGTCTACATATTCATATATGTCTTCCTATTTTGCACCCTGCCTGGTTATGTCTAGTTATGATTTGGACATTCCTGTTTATGTGTCTACACCGGTGGGTGACTCCATAGTAGTCGACCGGGTGCATCGTTCCTGTGTGGTTGTGTTTGAGGGTATTGAGACCCATGTTGATCTACTGCTATTAGATATGGTGGATTTTGACGTTATATTGGGGATGTATTGGTTGTCCCCGTATCATGCCATCTTGGATTGCCACGCTAAGACGGTGACCTTGGCCTTGCCATAATTTCCTCGACTAGAGTGGAAAGGGACCTCAGGTCACTCCACTCGTAGTGTTATTTCCTATGTTAAGGCTCGACACATGGTCGAGAAGGGATGTTTAGCTTATCTGACATATGTTCGTGACTCCAGCATAGAGGTTCCTTCTGTTGACTCGGTTCCTATTGTCCGAGAGCTCCCCGAGGTTTTCCCTTCAGACCTGCCGAGTATGCCACCCGACAGGGACATTGATTTCTGTATTGATCTGGTTTCGGGCAAGCAGCCCATTTTTATTCCGCCGTATCGCATGGCCCCGTCAGAGTTAAAAGAGTTAAAGGACCAGTTGCAGGATTTACTAGAGAAGGGTTTTATCAAGACTAGTGTTTCTCCTTGGGGTGAGCCGGTGTTATTTGTAAAGAAGAAGGATGGTTCGATGCAGATGTGTATTGGTTACCGGCAGTTGAACAATGTGACGATAAAGAACAAATATCCACTGCCGAGGATTGATGATTTATTTGACCAGCTTCAGGGAGAAAGGGTGTTCTCAAAGATAGACTTGAGATCTGGCTACCATCAACTAAGGATTAGGGCGTCTGATGTCCCTAAGACAGCATTTCGCACTCGGTATGGGTACTACGAGTTTTTAGTCATGTCATTTGGGTTGACCAATGCCCCAGCATCATTTATGGAGTTGATAAACTGAGTGTTCAGGCCTTATCTAGACTTGTTCGTGATAGTCTTTATAGACGATATTCTAATGTACTCCCGCAGCTGGGTAAAGCACGAGCAGCACCTCAGAGTGGTTCTCCAGACTCTGAAAGAATAGATAGTTATATGCTAAGTTTTTGAAGTGCAAGTTCTGGTTGAGTTCGGTTGCATTTATGGATCATATTGTATCAGCAGAGGGAATTCAGATGGACCCAAAGAAGATTGAAGCAGTCAAGAATTGGCCTCGACCAGCTTCAGTAACTGAGATTTGAAGTTTCTTGGGCTTAGCAGGTTATTACCGTTGGTTCGTGGAGGGATTTTTGTCCATTGCAGCCCCGATGACCAGATTGACCCAGAAGGGTACCCAATTCAGATGGTCAGATGAGTGTGAGGCGAGCTTTCAGAAGCTCAAGATAGCTCTGACCACGGCACCGGTGTTGGTTTTGCCTACGGGTTCAGGGCCCTACACAGTCTATTGTGATGCTTCCCGTATTGGGCTGGGAGCAGTATTGATGCAGAATGGAAAAGTTATTGCCTATGCTTCGAGACAGTTGAAGATCCATGAGAAGAATTATCTAGTTCATGATCTAGAGTTGCCAGTTGTTGTTCATGCTTTGAAGATTTGGAGGCATTATCTGTATGGTGTGACGTGTGAGGTGTACACGGATCACAAGAGCCTTCAGTACTTGTTCAAGCAGAAGGAGTTGAATGTGAGGCAGAGGAGGTGGTTAGAGTTGTTGAAAGATTATGATGTTACTATCTTATATCACCCGGGTAAGGCCAATGTGGTGGCCGATGCATTGAGTAGGAAGTCTACCAACATGGGTAGTCTTGCTTATATCCCGGTCAGCCAGAGACCGCTAGCTTTAGATATTCAGGCCTTGGCCAATCAATTTGTGAGATTAGATATTTCTGAGCCCAGCAGAGTATTGGCTTGCACGGTCGCTCGTTCTTCTCTATTGGAGCGTATCCGTGATCGGCAGTTTGATGATCCCTATTTGTGTGTCCTGAGAGACACAGGGCAGCGTGGAGGTTCCACCAAGGTGACCTTAGGTGATAATAGTGTTTTGAGATTGCAGGGACGAGTTTGGGTGCGCAATTTTGATGGGATTCGAGAGTTAATCTTAGCGGAGGCCCATAGTTCTCGGTATTCTATTCACCCAGGTGCCGCGAAGATGTATCAGGACTTACGGCAGCATTATTGGTGGCGAAGAATGAAGAAGGATATTGTAGCGTATGTGGCTCGGTGTTTGAATTGTCAGCAGGTCAAGTATGAGCATCAGAGGCCCGATGGTTTGTTTCAGAGGATTGAGCTTCCCGAGTGGAAGTGGGAGAGGATTACCATGGATTTCATTACTGGACTTCCATTGACTCGGAAGAAGTTTGATGCTATTTGGTTCATTGTTGATAGGTTGACCAAGTCAGCACACTTCATTCCAGTAGCAGTCTCCTTTTCATCCGAGAGGTTAGCGGAGATTTACATCCGGGAGATTGTTCGCCTTCATGGGATGCCGGTATCCATCATTTCAGATCAGGGTACGCAGTTTACCTCGCGCTTCTGGAGAGGGGTTCAGCAAGAGTTAGGCACCCAGGTTCAGTTGAGCACCGCGTTCCATCCTCAGACGGACGGTCAGTCCGAGCGGACTATTTAGATTTTGGAGGATATGTTCCGAGCTTATGTCATTGATTTTGGAGGCTCGTGGGACCAGTTTTTGCCTTTAGCAGAGTTCGCCTACAACAACAGCTACCAGTCCAGCATCCAGATGGCTCCATATGAGGCGTTGTATGGTAGGCGATGTCGGACTCCAGAAGAGCTATGCAGACCGTAAGGTCCGAGATGTAGATTTTATGGTTGGTGAGTGGGTATTGCTCCGGGTGTGGCCTATGAAGGGCGTGATGAGGTTCGGAAAGAAGGGAAAGCTCAGCCCTAGGTACATTGGCCCGTTTGAGATTCTTGATCGAGTGGGAGAAGTGGCTTATAGACTTGCATTGCCACCTACCTTATCAGTCGTGCATCCAGTTTTTCATGTGTCTATGCTTCGGAGGTATCACGGCGACCCTACACATGTGTTAGACTTCAGCACTGTCCAGTTGGACAAGGATTTATCTTATGGGGGGAGCCGGTAGCTATTCTAGACCGGCAGGTTCGTCAGTTGAGATCTAGGAGTTTTCCCTCTATTCGTATTCAGTGGAGAGGCCAGCCCCCTGAGGCCTCGACCTGGGAGTCCGAGTCTGATATGCGGAGCCGTTATCCACATTTGTTTCCTGACTCAGGTACTTCTTTCTTTTGTCCGTTCGAGGACGAACGGTTGTTTTAGAGGTGGAGGATGTGACGACCCAAAGGGTCATCACCTGTTTCCTCACTCGTTCCGTGCTTCCGAGGCCTTGAAAACCTCATTTTTACTTGCCTCAATTTTCATGCGCAGTCCGGGCGAGTAGCCGGAAGCCTTTATGTTGAAATGTGTGAATTCTGTGAAAAATTTGAAGAATTTTGATATTAATATGATTATAGTTGACTTTGGTCAACATTTTTGGTAAACGGACCTGGACCCGGACCCGAGAATGGACGGTCCCGGAAGGTCCGTAGAAAAATATGGGACTCGGGCATGTGCCCGGAGTCGAATTCGGAGGTCTAGAGCCCGAGATATGAATTTTTCCATGAAATTATTTTTGAAATTATTGAGGAAAATGGAAATGAAAATTGATTGAAGAACTATGGTATCGGGCTCGTATTTTGGTTCCGATGCCCGGTACAAGTCTTATATATTGTTTAAGCACTTTCTGTGAAGTTTGGTCGAAATCGGACGTCGTTTGACATGTTTCGGACTATAGGTTCCAAATTTGAAAGTTTATGAAGTTTAGAAGAAAATCATGAGTTTTGAGGCTTGACTCTATGTATATGATGTTATTTTGGCAATTTGATCGCACGAGTAAGTTCGCAGGATGCTTTTGAGGGTGTGTACATGTTTGGTTTGGTGCCACGAGGGCTCGGGTAAGTTTTGAATAGGTCCCGGAAGGGTCTTGGACCTAGCATATATTGCAGGTTCAGTTGCAGACCCCCAGCGCGGCCGCGGCACATTACCGCGCGGTTCGCGCTGGAGGCCGCGGTGCATTTCTATGCAGTCCGCGTGAATAGGTTCAGAGGACCAGTGGATTTCAGGTCGACCAGCGCGGTCGAGCACCAAGTTCGTACGGTCCGCGCTGGGAGATTCAGAGAAGGTCCCATGTGCAAGTCCACCAGCGCATCCGCGCACCAAAAATCATGTGGTCCGCGCTGGGTAGGTTCAGAGAGTCATCTTCCCTCCCTTCCTCGGTGCGGCCGCGGGACATTTTTGTGTGGTCCGCGCCGGTTCTTTAGTGAAGTATATAAATTCGAGATTTTCAGTTATTTTACACTTTTTCAAAACCCAAAAAACATAAGAGGCGATTTTCCAAACAATTCTTCCTCTTCAAAACGATTTGTAAGTGATTTCTAACTTATTTTCTTTACTCCTCATCATCTTTAAACATAATTTCAACTTCAAAACAAAGATTTTTAAGGGGGAAATTTGGGAACTTAGGGTAGAACCTAGGGTTTCTAAAATTGGGGGAGTTGGACCTCGATTTGAGGTCTGATTTCAAAACAAATTACATATCTGAGTTCGTGGGGGAATAGGTAACCAGGTTTTGGTCCGAACCTCGGGTTTTGACCATGTGGGCCCGATGCATTTTTGGAATTTTTGGAAAATCATTTTTATGTATTCAAATTGATTCATACAGTGTTTATTGTTTATTAAAGTAATTGAACAATTTATGATTAGATTCGAGCGAATTGGAGGTGGAACCGCGAAGTAAAGCAATAGTTGCGGATTAAGTGGATTTTAAGGCTTTGAGATAAGTGTTTGGTTTAACCCTAGCTTGAGGTAATAGGAGTTGAGTCTTGTTGCTAATTGCTATGTGATCGAGTACGATGTATAGGCATGGTGACAAGTAGCTATAAATTGGCGTCTAGCATGACCGTGAGTCCTTATAATGTGATTTCCATGACTTGGTTGTGAACTCCGTGTTTATTGGAGAAATTCTATATGTTGTGAATAACATATGAACGGTAAAATAATTATTTGATTCCTGGGAGCATTGGCTCGAATTGTGATACGAATATTGAAAGCATATGAAATGACTGGATGGTTGGAGCGTTGGCTCAAAAAGGGTAGAGTGAATTATAAGATAAGAGAAGTAAGAAAAAGAGAAAGCGTGTTGATTATTCCCTTGTCGGGACGTTTAGTTGAACTTGTTGGGTTCTCTCCCTTGCCAGGAATTTTTATCAAATGTTTGCTTATTGTTATGTCCCTTAATTGTTACAGTTGTTTGGAGAGTCAGACTATTGAATGATATTAAGGAGCGGGTTGTGCGCCGCAACATTGAACAATGATATATGAGGGTCGGGTTGCGCGCCGCAACAGTGATACCTGATAAATTGTATAGGTCGAGTTGCACGCCTCAACAGTGATATTTGTGGAGTGGGTTGCACGCTGCAACAGTTATTGATGCCATGTGTTTGTATTGAGTATTGATTTCTTGTTCATTGTGAGCCTAAGCTGTGCTAGTTTGTTACTTGGGATTACTGTTGATATTGTATCTCCCCTTAGCATGTTTCCCCTCCCATGTTGTTAATTGCCTTGTATTCGTTATTCTATTATATATTTATAACTGCACAGGTTTATGTAGTGTCTAGTCTAGCCTCGTCACTACTTCGCCGAGGTTAGGCGAGACACTTACCAGCACATGGGGTCGGTTGCGCTGATGCTACACTTCTGTGCATTTTTTTGCACATGTCCAGGTTTTGAGGAGCAGCAGCAGCATTAGTGCGGGAGCAAGTTTTCATTTTCACGAGACTGAGGTAGCCTTGCAGGCGTCCGCAGGCCCAGCGTCTCTTCCCTATGGTTTTCTTATTAGACTGTCACCTCATTGTTTTCGAGATAGACAGCTTATATATTTCTTTCAGACCATTGTTTTTAGTACATCTTTAGTAGTTCGTGAGTAATGTGACACCAAATCTTGGGTAGAGGCTTTAATGACTGTTTCGTATTTGGATTCGTATTTATCAGACAAACTTTCGCTATTGTTATCATTAGAATTAATATTTTATATTGATGTTTTAGACTGTTAAGATAATTGTTTAATGATGAAAAGGTAAATAAGTTGGCTTGCCTAGCTACTACGAGTGGGCACCATCACGATCCCGATGGTAAAAAATCCGGGTCGTGACAAAGAACCATGAAAAGCTTCAATTATCTTGTCCATAAGTATAAAATTTGTAAACTAAGTAAAACAGAAAAGTGAAACAGCATAAATAACTTGAAATGATTAAAATACATTGTTCATAACTAATAAAACTACTAATAAGACTAATCAGACAGTTCTTGGTTTCTCCAAGTGCTACATTTACAAACACCTTATGCTGTTTCTTCTTCTTAAATACTCTCTTGATTTTATTTCCTGACAACTCTGTATTTGGATCTTCTTCAACCACTGTTGCGGCGTTAGTTAAACTTATCTTGGCAGGTGTATTTGCAATATCGATTAACTCGTTCTCTTCCGTAGAATCCTGCATATATAAAATACAAAACTTTGTGAAAATAATTAGTGAACTTACAATTGCTATAGCTTTATTAATTTATACCCTGAAAAAAATTTATTTAGAAGAATCAATAATGTAAAAAAATATTAATAATGAGTTTGCAGCTTCCTATAGAATTGACAAAGTGAACATTCACAAATTTTAAAGTTATAAAAAATCTCCAGATCTGAAAATTTATTCTGAAACATATCCTTCCAGATATATAAGTTTGTGTCATCTTAAAGGACCAACTAAAAGTGAGTGATGTATTTACCTCACATTCCTTCTCTCCATCAAAGACTTGATTATTATTATTAAAGTCGGGGTCCTGTCACAAAATAATAAACAAATGAGTGTGAAATTATGATTCAAATAATGCAATTTAAATATATTATGAAGTTTGTAAGCAAATATGACATACAGTTAAGTCAAATGAAGGTGGATCAGGACAATATTTCTTTATCAGTTGCTCCTCATCTGTAAGCTTAACAACACTATAAACTTCATGTTACAGTTGAATGTTCGAGCTCTTCACAATAACTTTAAACATGAATTTTCTTTGGAGAGCATTGTTCAGCTCTACTGGATAGGGATACTTATCAATAACGCCAGTATTCTAGAATGAAATTTTGCGTTAGAATTTTTCAAATAAAAAATATAAATTTAATTAGTTGATATACCTCAAGAAATCCTTCCTTCAATTCTTTTGCGGATTTGCCTATGAGAAACATGGCTTCGCGATCCCAGAGCAATAGGGAAACAGATCCAGTAGTATCCATTACCCTAATCTGAAGCTTGTACTTAATTGCACACTTGATTTGAGATATAAATGTACATTTTTGATGGATTAAGGAAATAGAGTTGCTGCTTTTACCTAATAACTGTTGAATAATGTTTATTTTTACATTGGGGGTTTGGGCATTAATAAATATTTCCTACTTTATCCACCTTCTTTTGACACTTCTTGCAGCTGACATACGACCATCCTTTTCCAAGTTCTAAATTTTCAATACTTGCGACAATCCAACAGGGACCTTCCTGTTTAATAAAATGATTAAATTTTAAATCGTGAGTTAGAGAGAGAGCGTATATGTACAAATCAAAAATAATAATATATATTTTGCATACTTTATATTAGAAAAATTATGGTTGTCAACCAATATGTCATCTGAGAGGTGAGCATATAAAGTATGACATGCATAGATTTGCATGGAGTAAGTGCTAAAGAAAACTGGAAAATCATTCAAATGTACAACATAGGAAACATTAAGGAAAAGCAAAATGTTTCCCCCCTTCTTAACTTTGGTAACACTTATGCTTCAGTACGTGATGATTTCTCCTGGCTATAAGCCTTTTTCCTAAGTCTAGTCTTACCATTAAAGCATTTCAACTTGTTTTGTCATGTGTCATCAACAGATCCTCAGCCAATGAAAATCACACTATGTTACAGTTAGATAAATATATGCTGCTTAGATTTTTTGAAGTTAATTTAGAAGTGAATGTGTTTTGAAGGTATGGAGAAGAGGCAGCAAAAGTGGCAACCGAAGGGCTTAACACGGCAGGGCACGTTGTTGGGACTGCCTGGACTGTGTTTAAGATCAAAAAGGCTCTTAACCCCAAAAGTTCATTTAATCGCGCCACCCAACTTAAGTCTAGTTCTAAAGCTACTACTGTTAAGAAGGTCAGGAACTCAAAGTATTGACCTTGTGGGTTTTTTTGTTAGAGGATCTGTCAATTTAGGCCCTCTTATAAAGTTTTCAAATTTCATATATGTTAAGTATATGTTACTATAAATGATAAGATTATAGTCTTTGTAGTACGTAGGTTGAATTTCCACATCAATCTACCTCTTTCACCCTCTAGCATTTATGTGTTTTGATAGAGGAGGCAATAGACGCCAGAAAATAATTATTGTTCTGATAGTACCTTTATTCATTGGCTAAAAACACATGTGATTTGTAATTTACTGTATATTTAGTTGCAGTCATGCATATAATGATATTCTCCCTTCTTTTATTCCTTTCTGCACATTTTGTTACTACTGCTGTTGTTCAGATTCATTACCTGTGACTCTGAAAATATTGTTCTGAAAGCAGGATATGTTCATAGCATTAAACTGGAAAATAAAGATAGACACTAAATATTGGTACTCCTATTTAATAAAATTATCTTTTAGTTGGACCTAGGGATGTTCATAAAAATCCGAAAAATCAAACTAAACCGACCAAAAAAACCAATACTTTTTGGTTTGGTTTGGTTTGGTTTCGTTATTACAGAGATTAAAGATAGCTGAATTTGCATAACTATAAGATTTAGTGTTTAAGGATAGTGTTATGTTTGTAACATATTAAGTTTGCAGTAGATTATCGATATGATAAGAGTTCTTACTATATTTCCCTTTTGTGTATTAATATGAACAAAGAAAAAGCATCAGGCCCAATGATTTAAGTGAATAAACAGAGCTGCCATGTGTTCCATCCAATATTATACCAACTTACATTATTTAAACTCTACATATTTATGCAAATGGAGTAACTTTCATATAAAAACTTATCATATTCTAAATGTTTAATCACATTTTAATGCCCTAAAATAGGAGAACCAAAGGCTGAAAGATGAGAAGAAAACAAATAGAAAAGATGGTCTTCTGAAATTTCAAAGAAAGAAGATAAAAAGAGTTAACTCACTTGCATGGACTCCACTAATTGGGCAATTATTTTAACTTCAGCAATGCCCTTCTCTAACTCATCCGAAATAGAGTAACTTTGTTGAGAGATGGTTTGAGTCAGCCTCTCAGAGTAACTATCCCGAATAGAAAGTAATCTATATTTATAAATGAGGATTACAGTTAGAACTATACATGAAAAGATGGATATGAATGTAGATAAAGGATTAAAATATATTAAACCGTATTTTAAACTCTTCAGATTAAGGAAAAGTACGATTAATCCACAACTTTAATGCATTTCAAGTATTACACACAGAATATGAACCTGCCAAAAAAAAAATTATATGTAAGATGTAATGAATAACTTTCACAAAGTAATGTCAAATTGAATAGTTACATTTTATCTTGAAATTTATGGGCTTTTATGAGCTACATAACAATAATAATAGGCTGGTTATTAGAACTTAAAAGGTGAGGTATAATTTGATCAACAAATTCGCCTCAGAATGTAGCAGATAACTTGTTTCTCCTGTCAAATAGAAATAGTGTATAATTTTTAGCATATGTAATTAACAAATCTATCATTATACCATGGATGTCTGTTTATTCTTACTCATCATCTTCTAGTTTGATATCCATAAACTTCCTAAAAATTTCACTTTATTTTTGCGTGTGTACCTCACTAAAATTGACAATTTCTCCGATCACATCTAAAGAAAAAAAATATGTTAAAATAAATAGCATCAATCTATTACCAAAAAAGATGTTAAAATAAATAGCATCAATCTATTAGCATCAAACAGAAGAAGAAAAAAAATGTAAAATTAAATTAAGGTAAAACTTATTATTACCAAATAATTCACTCTCGTTCACATCAACTTTATTTATCAATTGATGATATGGTTACAGATCAAAGATATTCATTGAAAAAAGTGGATCAATTATTTCAGCCACTGTTGTTCGTTAAGTAAACGCCAGCATCAATCTATATTTTGTGGTGTTGAACCTCTCCTTATTTTGGTAAACGATAAAGTTCGCCATAAGATATAATCCAAGCTCATTAATTTGTGTGTTGAAAAGATTCAAAACTGACTTGCCAATAGAAGCATGTATACGATCGTCCTACAAAGAAATTATATTAAATAACAGAGATTACAAATTTTTATAGTAATAGTAATTTATATTAACTCTAGTTTCAAACAATAGAGTTGACAAAATTAATAAGTGACAATAATAGAACAAAAAATCCAGATTTGCAAGTTAAAATATTTTTGCTAATTCGAAAACCTTTTTTTAAACCCCTTTTGTCACCTGTTTATATTTCTACAACTGTTTTTAGGACGAATACAAATTAGAGAAACAGAGAACAAAAGGAATTAGTTTCTACTTTTCATGAAATATTTGAACAAATTTATATTAATACTATTTTTCAACTGTAAAGTTGAATAAATCTATACATATGCAGCTCATATGCAAGTCTGCTGCATAGTAGATCAGTTATTTAATTAGCAGGTTCTAATCCATATGGAGATGAGCATGGTAATGAGAAGGGAGGATCATTTCAAGAAGAAGGAATTAGCAGGAGCATATGCAACTGAACATCATGTTCAACTCCATGAGGAAGAGAGCATGATGGATCTGTTTTTTACTAACAACTTTTTCTTTTTTGCAAGTGATGTATCTGTTTCTATGGCTTATTATTTGATGGAATTTCAGATGGTGCTATTAGTGCTTAGCACTCAACACACTGAAAGGAACTCAAATGTAAAGCAGAAGAAAAACTCCACATTGCAACTTAATTCACACTAATACTACTTTTCAATAGTAGAAATAGAGCAGCGAAAGAAGCAGAGAATAAAAACAGTTAGTTTCTACGTTTCAACAATATATTTGAACGAATTTGAAAGTCAAAGATACATAATTATTGATTTAGATTTGCAAGTTGATAAATAGAGAGAACAACTAATTAGCAATTTACAACTTAAAAAGCAGAACAAAAGTAATCAGATAAGTTATTCTGAACAATTAGTTGTATAATATAATCATATAACAATTTCGAAGAGCAAAACGAATTATATATAATCATATAACAATTTCGAAGAGCAAAACGAATTAGCAAGGCAATAACATATTTAAAATACCTTTTCATATTGTATAACCAATTCAATCGAGAATATAGTGCCTGAATTAAAACGATCCGGTACTTCCCACAGACCGACAACCCGAACTTTCAACTTCCACTGCATCTTCGAAATTGTTATATCCTTGATGAAATCAATGTGAGTAGCCATCTTTTTCATAAGCCGTAAGTTTTCTTGAAATCTTGATAGAAGAAGGAAGATTAGAACTGAAGTACGTGTAATTGTGGAAGAAATATATATTTGCAGTTTTGAGCAGTTGCTACCCAGTATAGTAAATCGTGGGTTAGACAGTTGAGGCTATCGTAATTTTGCAGAGAGAATTTAGGGTAAGTTGAAGGTAAAAAGTTTTTACGTAATATTGTGGAGTAAAGGGTTTTCATTTTTAAAATTATTTAATAATTTAAAAAAATAAAAAATTCAGAAAGTTGAAGGGAATTTTGTAACGGTTTTGAATTGAATGGTTTTGAAGCATAATCCTATTTTGAATAAGTCGTATTGAACTACAATCCTAATCCAATTAAAATTATAGTTCCTAATTCTACTTCCTAATAATTTGGAGCAATGTCTTCAAGTGCCAAGTATCATTTTAGGATTATGCCACTTGGCTTCATGAGAGGCTTTTTTCTTCTGCTTTTAATTATAGATAGATTCGATTTTACATTGCTGCAATTTTTTCTGATCTTCTTTTTAAAAGAAAATAAAAGAGAAAGGATTTTTAAGAAAAAATTTCACTTACATATATTATAATAAAATAAGGAGAAAGTGAGAGGTTAATACATGACTTTTTATGTGGAAATTGCAGTGTATTCTTTTTTTTATTTTACAAGAAACAACACATATCGATGGCTCAGCAAAGAAGAACATGTGCCTACTCTGTGACTTTTAGCTCTAATACTTTTTACTCGCTAATAGTAATAAGAAGTGTTGCCAAAATATCCAATGAAAGGCGTATTTGAATATTTAAAATTTATCCCTTTTACACAATGAGCTGTTATTGGTTAGTAGTTAGCAGACTTCCAACAAAGTTTAACTCATAAGTAATTAATTTGAGTCTAAACGCAAATACAAGCTTGCGACAAATAAAAGTTCATAGAAGTAAAACGAAAGAGAACACATGAGAAAGTAAATAGAGAAGAAAAAGATACAACTTGAGACCTTAATCTTAAGAAAATAGAAGGAAATAGAAATGCAAAATTGGCATCCCCTCCCGCAATATCAATTATTATTCATAGCCTTCTTCCTCAAGCCAAATTAAAACATGAATCGAATGTTGCAATAAATCAGGGGCGGCCCTTCCCTAAAATAAGTAAAACAACTGCTTTAGGCCCCATATTTGTAGGGACCCCTTTTTTGTTACACCTAATATGTTATATATAAGTTTTAAAAAAAGTTCTGTGTGTAAAAAAGTTTGATTTCTTTCTTTAACAAATATAGAGAAGAAAGATTTGCAACAGCCATGATTTTTGCTAAAGAAATTGCATTTAAAATGAATATCGAATCCGATTTTCGTAAGAAACATGTAATATATAGGAAGAAATAATTTGATGAAAATGTTGATAATGAAAACTCAAAATCTCTCAAACTGTCCGACAGAGTTGATTGCTTTTTATACATAGCAGATAATGCTATTTTTTCACTTCAAAATAGAGTTGAATAATTTGAAACATATGAAAAAATATTTCTGGTTTTCTCTTAGCGTAAAATAATGAGATCACTAAATGATAAAAATTCGAATAAACATTGCCTTAATCTTGAATGTTCCTTAAAGCATCTTATATTGATATTTTAGATTTATTTTTTGAATTAAAAATGCTAAAGAAAATAGTATAATTAAAAGATAACAGTTTAATTGATATATTCAATCAAATAAAAAAAATTGATTATTTTCCAACGTATATATTGCTTATAAAATAATATATATATTAGCTATCTTGTCAATTGAGAAAGACTTATTATGAGAAATTGATTATAAGAAAATTATTAATAACTTTGCATCTAAAAAAAGCTAGAAAAATAGACTTCAAATTTAAAATTAAAAAAAAAAAAAAAAGAAGTGAAGGCCCCTCATTAATTTTGGCTTTAGGCCACAAAATTGATTGGGCCGCGCATGCAGTAAATATGACAACATTACTATTTCAAGTAAATAATAGAAAGGGTAGTCTTGAGTATGGGTCTCATGAAACAAAGTTATGAATTTATATAGGAAAAAATAGATGAATACCATAAGGTATTTTAATTTTTAAATTAAATATTTGAGGGTTATGAATATGAAAAGCATGTGTGTTTAACCAAAAAATAGAACTTTGATCAAACTTAAGAATATATGAAAATACGGTTACTGATAATTAGAAGAAAAGATGTAGATAGACTTTTGAGAAAGAGATAGTATGAAAACAAGTAAATCAAGTATATTTCAATATTTCACCGTGTCTTACAATTGATAACTCTTCCTCCTTTTATAGCCTTTTTAGGAGCATGAGTTTCGCTTTAGCCATAATAAGGCAATAATGAGCAATAAATGTCATTTATTGATACGTTACATAAATCAAAGAAAATATTCCTTAACGTTCTTGGAATTTAAAATGTAGTAAGTACTGTATCTGGTCCCTCATAGGTTATCAGGTTCATACCCTTGAATCTTTGCACTTTAAATGACTTGAATAGGTGTGGGCTCTGCATCTCCTGAGTAATTGCCTGTGCCTTTTCCAATATCTTTGCTCGCACCTGTTATTGCCCGTGTCTCTTAATTAGTTCTGCTCTTTTTGACTATTTGATCATTCCACGTGTCATAACACGTCGTCTGCAATATACAAAATTTGATTTTTTCCAATACAGATAGTCCCCCCACTTTCCATTTATTTATCGATTAAATACTTGCGAAGTGGACTGCTAAAAAGGAAATTTTTGCCACCATTAATGCAATGACATCATTGATGCTTCGATTGTCCCTTCCATTTAATGCTCTGTACACGTGTCGCTTTTTCCACTGGATCTTCAGTTTTGCAGCCTTTTTTCAAAAAATTTACGACTCCACTATTTACGATGAGATAGTTGCCTTTATTTCCATCATTACACTTCTCTCTTTTGACGGTTGTTTTCATATATAAATTCAACTCGTGTTCTCTTGTTTTTTTCTTCATAAAAATTTACTGAGTGCTTTTACAACATTTTTCATTTTTACTCAAACTGCTCTTTCTTCATCATGTCGTCTTCAAACCCTAACCCCAAAAGAACTGCCGTTTTAGATAACTTCCCCAATGCCCCAGTTAGGCATAGGAGAGGCAGAGGCGGTAGACTCCGCAATTTAGGATCTACACGGGGTCGCAGCTCTAGTTCTGCTACTCCTTCTTATAGTTCTGGTGTCCCTTCCAGAACGCAAAACCATCTTCCAAGGGCAAAGAACCTTCCAAACCTTTGCAAGAGCCTTCAGTGGAGGAAATAGTTCCTCATGACTTATATTTTGACCATGACAGAGAATCCCTCAACAAACAAGTTTCCGGCTTAGATTACGCCGATACCTATCCTACTTTAATTACAGAAGTTTTAATTTCTGTAGTTCGCAGAGATTGCCATTTGAGCAGCAATCTTCCTATTGAAATTCCTAATCCAAATCAGAGAATTTCATCTTTCAAGGCCGGTCATTCCTTTGTTTATACCTACCCTTTTACTTTGGGGTTCAAACCAGCTATTGATCCCGTAATCCTCTATTTTTGCCATTTTTTCAAAGTCTGCTTAGCACAAATTGGCCCAATTATTTGGAGAATTATTGCCTGTTTGAGGCATTTATCGAACAAGGCAGGTGTTGATTGCACCTTCCATCACCTCATTCATCTTTACTCTCCCAAGTTATTTCGTAATGGTGTATTTACCTTAGCTGCGAGAAGTAAAAGGGTTTTAGTTGGCCCCGAAGATGATAAGGACCGTGGTTGGTACGCACGGTTTGTTGCTGTACCCACGGTGGGCTTGGTAGGTGAAGAGAACATTCCCTTTTCTGAAAAATGGAATCTTGCACGTAAGTCTTCCTGTCTTCTTTGTTTTTTTTTATTTCTTTTCTTGAATACTGTTTACTTTCTCTTACCTCTTTTTCCCTTTTTTACAGCAACCATGGGAATTGTGGACCCCATCCCTAATTTTCACGGTTGGGTAGATAAGCTTTTGAAGACCGTGCCTATGGAGGCTAGGTCTTGGAAATCTATTTCCAATCTTCACGGTTGGAAAGTAAAAACCCACGGTAAAAGTTTTTGTTTCACTTTTTTTTTACGTTGGAACTTTCCTTTTACTGATTCAAACTTCATTCTTTTACCAGGATTTCTGATAAGAGGAATTGCTGCAGAAGCGGTGGTGGCCACTCGTGCCTCTTCGGGAGCTTACCTTGACTTAGGTAAAGCTTAAGGTACCTTAGTAAAGAGGAAATTCATAGAAGAATCTAAAGAAGAAGGAAATAGAAAAGGTAGTTCTCTGAGGCAAAGAGCTAGGAGACGCATTGTTACTGATGATGATGTTGAAGTCTCTCCCCGTTCCTCTCCTAATAAGACCGTTCATCTCGTTTCTAATGACGAGATAGCCCCCAGGACACCCACAAGTCTATTAGGGACCTTTTTACTGGGGGCTTCGAAGGTGGTGAATTAGGCCCGGTTTTAGATGATCCTCCCCTTTCTTCTTTTTCAACACCTGTCTCCTCCGTTTTACCCGTTGCTTCGTCTCTGCTTCCCCCACCAATTTCTACACCTCCTCCTGCTGTTTTCACTTCTTCTACCGCTTCTCCTTCCACAGTTCCTTCTTCTACTTTTCAACTTATAGAAGCGGGTTCTTCAAGTAGAGGTATGACTACGAGGAGTGTGACCATAGAAGTTCCTGCAAATAGCAGTCTTTTGAGGAAATCTGGTCAAGCTAACATATGGCTCGAGCCTTTGATTGGCCCAATATAGAAAGAAAAAATGAACAGCCACAGCTGCTTGACATTAATGAACGATATTGTTCATTCCACTCTGAAGGTATTTTTCTTACTTTTGTTGAAAAGTTTTTTTTTTTACCTTTATACTTTCACTTACTTTTTCTGTTGCCCGCAGGCTAACCTTATTGGTACGGAGCTAATGGGCCGAATATCTCTTCTAGAGAAGGTAGCCCGTGACTCCAAGAAAAAGATCATCGAAGCTGAAAGAGTGGCTCATGAGGCTCAATGGGAAGTAGCCAATTGGAAGGGGCAATTTGAAAGTGCTCAAGTAGCCTTAGATGATTTACAAGAAAGCAAGAGCCAGCTGGAGCAACAGAAACGAGTACTCACTTCAGAGTTATCCGTGGCTAAAGCTTCTTCAGTCCAAATAGACAAGGACAAGGAGCGCCTTGAGTTATCTTTCTCGGACCAGTTATCAAAAGCAAGTGAAGAAATTAGAGAGCTCAGGGCACTCTTTGGTCAAAAAGAAGTGTATGCGGGGGGGTTGGTGCAGAATCTAACTCAAGTTCAAGAAGACTTGAGAATTTCTTCAGATAAGGTTCGTACCTTAGAAAATTCTCACGCCTCTCTCCAAACTTCTTTAAATTCCTCTTTGACCGAGAACGAAGAGTTGAAAAACGATATCTCAGCTTGGGAGAAGGACTATGAACTTTTTGAGGAGATATTAGATATTGAGGTTACTTGGACCTTTCTGAACTCCCGACGTGATGCTTTAATTGAAGCTAGTCAAGAAAACTTCGATTTAAAATCGGAGTTGGCTAAGGTCTTAGAGACTATTGAAAAAACTCAA
>MU757813.1:36816-80878 GCA_026770625.1 Nicotiana glauca
TTTGTATTTAAAATGTAGTAAGTAATGTATCTGGTCCCTCATAGGTTATCAGGTTCATATCCTTGAATCTTTGCGCTTTAAATGACTTGAATAAGTGCGGGCTCTGCATCTCCTGAGTAATTGCCTGTGCCTTTTCCAATATCTTTGTTCGCACCTGTTATTGCCCGTGTCTCTTAATTAGTTCTGCTCTTTTTGACTATTTGATCATTCCACGTGTCTTAACACGTCGTCTACAATATACAAAACTTGATTTTTCCCAATACAATGTGAGTTATGGATATTATTAAAAGTAGAAGTTAAGGTAGAATGAGTTATGAAAATGAGAGAAATAAAGGGGATGATTTAAAAAATGAGATAAATTATCATAAACTTACACATTAAATTTTTGGTGGTTATGAATATGAAAGGGATTGGAGTTATTGAGACTATTAAAAGTATAGGTTATGAAGATAAAGAGTTGTGAGTTATGAAAATAAAATTTTAATTTTATATAAAATAAATTGAAAGAATAATGAAAAATCTCAAAAAAAAAAAAGATAAATATATTTCTTAGGCTAAAAAAGGTGCTACATCACTTTCTTATTGCCTACTTTTATATAAATATATAGATATAGATATATTATAGTAATAATAATAAATTAATTTGAGGTTGTGCTTTCTTTAGAAAAATATCCTATAAGGCTATAAAAGTGTGTACATAAAAATTTAGGACCTGACAAAAGATGCCTCGGCGTGGAAACACATGATTTTTTTAATTCTCTTCTTCTTTTTTTGAGTTTGGTGGGATTTATTTTTTTAAGAGCAGTTTTATGGGATTGGGAAAGCTGAATAGGATTGTCTGTAACACGTGGCCTCGTAGTCAGAACAGACTGTAGAGTGGGTCCTCTTTCAATCAGCTAAACTTCTCTCTCTTTCTAGACTAGACGAGCACCCGTGTTATACACGGCTCCGGAATCGAAGTACTTCCTCTGTCCAAAATAAGTGATTTTTTTGGATATTTTTATACATATTAAGAAATTTATCTTTTAACGTAATTAACAATAAAATTAATTATATTAACCTTTACTATCTTACATAAACACTCCTAACACATATTACAATACTATTTATTCCAACGACAATGAAGGAAAAAAATAATTAATTCATTCTTGAAATCTAGAAAAATCACTTATTTTGGACCACAAGAAAAATCATTTATTTTGGACCGGAGGGAGTACTATTTTTTGAATTCAAACTTTAATTTGGTGGGAAAAAATTTAGTTATCAAAATATATAAAATACAGTAATGAATCACATTTTACCTTAACGTTAAGGTAAAACACGTTTCAGAATGATATTTTATATATAACGTATTTCAAAATTGTATTTTATATAAAACGTGATTTCAAACAACGTTTCTACATTTAACTTTCAGTTTTCCTGTGTCCCATTAAATGTTTGGGTCTCACTCCTAACCCCAATACGATAATCTTCAAGTACTATCCATATTTGTATGTGGTTTATTAATGCATTTTACATATTTTGATAACTACTTTTTTTTCACCTAATTAAGCATTTTGAATCCAAAAGATAACATTTAGGTTTCGGACTCTGTTATATATACACTCTTTGTCAAATTGACTAATTTTTTTTATATATAACTTAAGATAAAATGGATCGTTTCTGCCAACAAAATGAACGCGGAGCCCGTTCCAAATGCTTCTACGATCCGGAAGTTCTTGCAAAGAGAATAAGATGTTGCTCCCCTTCCCTCTTTCTTTTCCCGCTTTGCTATAATTGTTATTTCTTAAAATTAAATTTACATATAAAATTATTATATGTTACAATAATTACTAATTTAAAATTAAAAATTAAAAAATCTTATTTGACTCTCCAAAGAATAATATTTTTTTATAAATTCTATCAGGAGCGCCCCCACTTTGCTCATTTGGTGACTCGACCTTGTAACCTCAAAGTTGGAGATGGAAGGTGTTTATCACTTGAGTAATAAGTTAATTCCTTTTGAAATTGAGGGAATAGTATACAAATTTTTCTTTTTTGGGTATTTTCCTATAAGAGCACGTATTATAATTTCCACTGCTTACCAAGCCCCAAAGTAATATTTTTTGCTACTATTTTGAATCATCTTTTGTTTAACATCTTGAAGGAGTTAGCATTATGAGTCATAAACCTCAAATGACCTGACTTAAGATTAAATCTCAAGGACAAGTGACTTAAGAAGTTCAAAAGGTTATATTGGACAATGGACATGAACAAAGCAGGCACTAATCACAGAAGTTAGTAGTCAAATTATACACCAGGCACTAATCATTAACCTTAATTTTAAAAAATTAAAGATGATAGGGAAAAGCGCCAACTATGTGAGCAACTGCAACTAATGGTAGAATAAATAAAAACTGCAACTAATGGATTTTTTTTTTCTTTTCTTTTTTGGGAAATGCAATAATACCATCTGCATGAAAAGTGAAGGTAATACAATATGTATTTGAACATATATTAAGAAACTAGTACTCCACTTAAGTACTTCCTCCTGTCCAAAATAAATGATTTTTTGAATATTTTCACAAAAATTAAGAAATTCATCTTTTAGCATTAAACAACAATAGAATTGACCATATTAACCTTTATCATCTCACGTAAACACTCCTAACACATATTCCAACACTATTTACTCTAAGGACAATGTAGAAAAAAAATAATTAATTCATTATTAAAATCCGAAAAAATCATTTATTTTAGAGCACACAAAAAAAAAACCAAAAATCACTTATTTTGGACCGGAAGGAGTATTGTCATTAGTTTTTGAACTTCGTTGACTAATTTTTCAAAACTGTGGTTAGATTAAATAGATTTGAAAAACTAAAATAGCTACTACACCCTTCTTCTCAATTTGCATGCATTCATTTATTTTTTTTGTCCAACAGACTAGCATTTTTCATATTTACACATTATCTCGGATTTAAATTTCAATTTTAGCAAGAAATGACTTGCTTGTTATCAGTAAAAAAAAATGGCTTCTTGTATGGTTCATTCCGCACAAAAAATACATTGTTTGATACAAAGATAATTTTGAATTTATACATTTTTAACTTGTGTGACAAAATATCCTGTAATTTTTCTAAGTTTCATTGTGTTTAGTCAAACAAATTTATGCATTAGAACTTAGAAGGAAGGGAGTAGTTTATTTTTGGAAATCGTTTTAATTTGTCTGTTTTGGAAAAATGAAATTGATCTGTTATCTAAACCAACCACGTTAGATTTAATATTTAGAAATGTTCCCAGAAAATTATAAAACCAAACATATCAAGAGTAGAAGACATCCAAACCAACTACCTTCTAACAAAGAGTACCACTAGTAATAGTAACAGTTCTCCAAACTAACCAAAGGAATTAGTGCGTGACTGCTCTTCCCTTAATCAGAGGTTTCGGGTTTTGACCCATGGATATGAAATTTTTTTTGGTATGGAGCCCTTCCTCCTCGAAAGAGGTTCTACGTGGCGCAAATCCGAATATAATTGGGCTCCAATGCGAGTACCGAATACCGATTGGAAATAAAAAAACAGTTCTCCAAACTAAACTTTTCTCTTTTTCAAGTGTGAAATTTGTGGTAGTTTAATTAATGCAAATTTTCAATGCTTCCAAGAGATATGATAGATGATTCTCACCCTTAATTAAAAGTTTCAAATTTGAGTTTAAAATCGGAGAATAGTGAATTAGTCAGTAATTTTGAATATGATGATTAAACAAAATCCTCCAAACATAATACTACTATAATACTAGCTCCCTAGTAGTAATATATATTATTTGAAACAGCTAAGGCCAAACAAACCTTCTTCTGCTAGCTATTTAAAACTGTCACACAGAGAAAACTATATTGAGGACAGTACTGGAGGGAGAAGAGTGAAAATAGTACTAGTAATAAGAGCCATTTTCAGAAAGAACCGAACCGAACCGGACGGACGGTCACCATTAATGGCAGAGACCTCAGGAAAGACCACTCACTCATCTTCTGAATTGAATGCATGTTCCAATTAATGTCGGGTACTCTTATTCCAACTACTTCTCCATTATATAAACACTTTTCTTCTTTTAATTCCACCTTTTTAGTCGTACAAATACCCATTTAATATAGAGCTTTCTCTCTAGAGTCTTGACTTGACCCCAAGAGTGGGTTTATTATTCTTTTTGTTTTTCTATCTTTTTCTCTTCTCCCAATATATCTCTGCCAGGAAAAAGAAAAACATTCCTTTGATACTCAGTTTAGCTTGTTTTGTTCTTTTTTTTTTCTTAATGGGTATTTTTCACGATTTGCATTTCTAGGCTCCATTTGAAGAAGACTGTTAAATGGGGTGGTTAAAGATATTTGTCACAGTTTTATTCATGTGGGGTTTCTTGATCCAAAATACTCATCAGTTAAGGTCCTATGAAACCGAAATTCTCCTTCAGTTAAGAAAGCACTTAGAATATCCAGCGCAGCTAGATGTTTTGGAGAATTACAATGATGACTTTTGCAATTTGGGTTCAACACCGAATATGAGCATTATTTGTCAGGATAACTCTGTTACTGAGCTCAAAATCAAGGGTGAGAAGCTAGTTAAAGTCAACGAATTTCATGGAGTTGCAGTTCCAAACAATACCTTATCCGAACATTTCTCAATTGAATCTTTTGTTACCACTTTGACAAGGTTGAGTAGTTTAAAGGTTCTAACTTTGGTTTCTTTAGGCATTTGGGGACCCTTACCTGCTAAAATTCATAGGTTGTCGAATCTCGAAGTTTTGGATATGAGTTCAAATTTTCTTTATGGTTCAATTCCATTTGAGATGTCTACATTGGTGAAGCTTCATACTTTGACATTAGATGGCAATTTTTTCAATGATACTCTCCCTGCTTGGTTGGATTTGTTGCCAAATATTACTATTTTAAGCATGAAAAATAACAGGTTGAAGGGTCAAATTCCTACTTCAATTACTAAAATTACAAGCCTGGCTGATATTGTTTTGTCACACAATGCACTTTCTGGTGAATTACCTGATTTAAGTGCATTGTCTAATTTGCATTTGTTGGATTTAAGAGAAAATCATTTGGATTCTCAACTGCCACCCTTGCCACATGGATTGACAACTATTCTGCTCAGCAATAATGCTTTCTCAGGTGAGATCCCTGAAGAATTTCGCAAATTGAATCAACTTCAACACCTAGATTTGTCGAATAATGCTCTTACTGGAATGCCCCCTGCTGATTTGTTCTCTTTGCCAAGTATTAGTTACTTGAATTTAGCATTTAATGTTCTGAGCGGTTCGCTTCCTGAAAATCTCAATTGTGGGGGTGAACTTGGTTTTGTTGATATTTCTGATAATAGACTGGTTGGTATGGTTCCTTCTTGCTTGAACGCCAGTTCAGATAAGCGAATTGTTAAGGTTAGTGGAAATTGCTTGTCAGTTGATACCCAATATCAGCATTCGGAGTCATATTGCAAAGAACCAAATTTGGCAAAGAAACACAACACAGGAAAAGAGATAGCGATATTGGTTGTTGTTGTTGGGGGAACTTTAATATTTGTGGTGCTTTTGGCAGCTGTGCTTCTCATCTTCTGTAGAAGACAGCATGCACATCACAATGTGGATCAGTACGTGTTTCCCAAAGTAGTGCAAGATAATGCGCAACCTAATATTTCCGCTGAGCTCCTGGCAAATGCCAGTAAGTTGTAATTTGATGTCATTTTCAATTTCAACTCTAAAAAGGCAGATTTTTTGTGAAATGTTTCTCCATCAGTCGACTCATTTTTTCCTTGGATTTGATAAGAGCTTCTTTAACTTATTTTACCTCAGGAATCATTTCTCAAGCAGCAGCACTAGGATCACAAGGTGCCCCATCATATCGGGTGTTCTCCATGGAAGAGTTGAAAGAAGCAACAGAAAACTTTAATAAATCAGCATTACTCGGTGAAGGCTCCATTGGAAAAGTACTTCTCTGAAACTATTTATGCTTCCTAACTAATTGTGGGGAGAGGGCACAGGATATTGTTTCCTTTCATATATCCTTTCAATAGTCATAGTATATTTTTCGGAAAAATATATTATTTTGCTAAAATAAATTCTCATCCATATGATGCATACTAACTCTTATCAGACACTGAAATGGATGCACAAGTCACCAAGATAAGCAGTGGATTAGAAAGTTTCTTTTTTACCATTTATGATGGATTGTCTATGTGCATAAATGTTGTATTCTTTATATATGCATCTTGACTCTGCAATTTAATACCATATAATGGTGGTCAAGAAAAGAGCAATGCACATTTTGATTTGGCACCCACTGAACTTAATGACAATTAATATTAATGGGAACGCCCTTGCATCGCTTATGTAAAGTGCATGTGCATTTAGTCGATGCCTCTTCAAGCCCTCTTTTTGTTGTCCCAGGCCATTTCTTTTTGGTGCTTAAAAATGGACAATTTTGTTTAGTTAATACCTTTAACATTTCTCTCCATTTCAGATTTACAAGGGAAAATTAGAGAATGGAACCCATGTTGCTGTAAGGGAATTGATCGTTTATAGAAGATGCACTAGTTGGAACCTCAAACTCCGAATGGACTTACTATCAAAGTTTCGCCACCCACATTTAGTTAGCCTTCTGGGTCACTGCATTGATGGTGGAGCGCAAGATGACTCAACTGTCCCCAGACTTTTTCTGGTTTATGAATTTATTCCTTGTGGAAATTTGCGTGCTCGTCTTTCAGGTCAGTGGTATAAATGTTTCAGTAAACATTTGCATAGACATATACATATATACTTGATTGAATATCAAAAGGTACATGCATATTGCTGGTAGTTTTGTAGGAGGAGAAACAAGTGAATTCATTGCTTTCTTTTGAAGTTTTTTTTCCAATGATAATAAATACAGCGTTATTGGTATTTGATAGATGTGTGGCACAAATAATTTTCTCACCAGAAGTCATCAAGTACCATAAGCAGAGGGGTCAAACAAAGAGAACATGCGAGTCTGGTGATTCTGTTTTGTATATGAGTTCATCGTGGAGCGCTCATGTTTGATAATTCAGAAAGTTCATGAATCATGCTTCTGCTGTCCTACTAGAAAATGAGAAGGAGCAATTTTAGATATGTAGTCAATAGCAAGGAGAAAGTAACTTGATGAAGTACTTGTTGAAATCCAATACATGAAAATTAACACAACTGTTGCAGTGTACTGATATTCATGTTCACGTCACTTTACATTTACTTCAACTAAGAGTGATTAATGATTTTTGACTTGACTCTTTAAGCCAAATACTAGCTGTTCAAGACTCACTGCCTCAAAGCTCCATTTAGTAGGAGGCGGCACATTATGCTAGTTGAATAAAAAAGTATTTTTGTTTTTGAGGATCGTCTGGGTAGTTTCTTTCCCTCTGTTTATCCAAGCTTGAGATCTGAAATTTTACAACGAAGTGAAAAGCAATTAGTGTAGTTTGATGAAACAATATGTGTTAGCATTTCAAGTATCTATAAATATATAAGCAATCTATGTTAGCATTTCGTTAATTTATGGAGCTATACATGTATTACTTACCTGTTAAAAAATATTATGGAGATATACATGATCTTCTTTGCATTGTTTGTGGGCTGACACTTGCACTGCAAAATGCTTTGGCGCCTATTTTTATTTTTGTTGTTATTCATTTTTATCTATCCTGATATGTCCAATGAACTATAGGGAATACATGTTGGGCTTGTGTAAATCATCATGTTTACTTGCAGAAACTACTCCAGGAAAGGTCCTCAAGTGGTCAGACAGGTTGGCAATTCTGATTGGTGTTGCCAAGTCTGTTCACTTTCTCCACACGGGCGTAATTCCTCCTTCATATGGAAATAGCTTGAAGACAAACAATATACTGCTTGACGAGCATCAGATTGCAAAACTTAGTGATTATGGAATGTCAATCCTTATGGAAGAAAGTGAAAAAGTTGAGGTATGTTAAATTGATATTCAGATGGTCAAGATTATATGTTTTATGGCTACAGTGTAATACCTGATACTGATGATTTCCTTTTTCAGGCAAAAGGAGATGGCTACAACTCCTGGTATGCAACTCTTTCCTCATATAGAATTGCAGAGTAGTCTGTTTGCTACTTGTATTCCTAGTACAACTGTCATATATATTTTCCTTTATTGCCTCTTCTGACTATGGCATCCCTTAGAGGATAGATGGAAATGCCTCTCAATGACAGTTCAATCATGTCGAGCAGAGGCATCTATTCTCAACTATAGCTGTTGGTAAGGTTCAACATTGCTGCATTTTTTTCTTATGCAGGCACATGACTAAGAAAGAAGACGATGTGTGTAACTTTGGTTTCATATTACTGGAGTCGCTGGTGGGTCCTATAGTACGTGGAAAAGGAGAAACATTTTTGCTTAATGAAATGGTATGGGACTGCTAATTTTGATATGCAACTCCTTGGTCATTGACAGTATGCATAAATTGTGGATCACAAACTTTCTTTCCATCTCTTGCAATTTGGGATAACTTATAAACGTTATTCCTGTTCAAGACTCTGGTTGCTATAAACTTAAAAGAACAGATCCCAAAATTCACTTAACACTCATAATTCACTCTGTAGCTGACACAAGATATCTTTGCAACAAGATTTGAATTTTCTATGCCTCCAGCATGTCACAAATTTGTAATTTTATTGGGTCTTCGAATAAACGTCCGTGACAGCAGTCGAATGTTCTTTTTGGATGACAGGCATCCTTTGGTAGCCAAGATGGTCTGCGCAGAATTGTAGATCCAGCTGTGCTAATCACTAGCTCGCAAGAGTCTTTGTCAATTGTAATATCCATCACCAACAAATGCATAGCTCCTGAGTCACTGAGCCGCCCCTCGTTTGAGGATGTCCTCTGGAATCTGCAGTATGCAGCTCAAGTCCAGGCTACAGCTGATGCAGATCAAAAATCTGATGCAACTACATAGTCATGAGGTATTCAAGAAATTCAACCGCATCTCATCAGGAATATTTGCTCATGGCATGAGCCCCTCATGCTGCTGTCTCGAGTTGGAGTTGAGTTAGCTGACTTCACTATGGTGGTGGGAGCACAAAATGAATGCAACCCTCAGCTTCATTCATGTACAAGCTTCTTGTCCTCGTTATCCTTTCCATTGTATAAAAGTGTAAATTCGTCGATTCTTTGAATTTTAGAATCTAGAAGTAGGTGATGTTGCAAAACAGACTTAGCCTTCACATGAACTTGTATTACCTTCCTTCAGAATGGATAGAAAGAAACAGATTTAGCTTAATGTCTGTCCAACCTCAAAATTGCACTTCATTCTTCCACAGGGCGATATATCGAAGTCCCAAATGACAGCAACAGGAAAAATCATGGAAGCAAGATACTGTGATTGTACTAGTATAAGATTTCTGTTTCCTCTTATGTTATTTCATCTTAATCAGTGTATTTAACCAATAAACTGCCGCTGTTCTCAATAAAGAAAAAAAAGGCAGTAGAAAGATCTTCATCTGTTCATCATGTTGATGAGAGTGGATTCTGAAATCATTAATCTGATAATGTAGTCATTACTGATCAGTCGATTAATCTTCATCTTCCCACCAATTTACAATCCTATCCTTCTTCTCCTCAATCCCTTCCCCTTCAAAAGACAAAATTAAATACTGTACTTTTCTCTGAGTACCAAAAAGAATGGCACTATTATTACTTAAAGAGCTAAACATGTATTTTTAACTATGAAATTAAAAGCTTTTTTTTTTTTGCTCTAAAGATGGTAGCTTATTTAAATGGTAGTTGCAATTTCCAATTACTAAGTGAATTTTAAAATTGAAGGTTTGGTGGTTGAATTACATCAAATTATTCTGAACTCCTCATTTTTGTCTTCTTTTGGGAGGGAGCAGCAGAAAAAAATCAAAATATGTTTCCACCTCTCTACTCCACAAATTTTCCTTGTTTGTTTTTGGACAGCGCTCCCTCTTCTGTCCATCTCTCCCTATATATATACACACACGTTTCCTGGCTTTCAGAACCTTTCCAGTGCACACTGCATACATTCCCCTTCTCCACTACCAACTCAGCTAATTAAGTTTACATAAGAATGGCGCCCCGAAACTCACCGAGTCCAGGTATTTTACGCTTAGTGGCATTAGTCATATTAGTGGCGGAACCATATCGAGCTTTTGGCTCTAGCAGGGGAAATGCTTTCGGCTTCATCACCGATGATAATAGCGCTGGCATGTGCGCCTCTGCCGTCATTGTTCATGATTATAAGTGCCAGGAATTTGAGGTAATCAAGTCTTTAATTCAATTGTTCTCCCACTCTTGGCGAGTAGATTTCTATCGAAAAATGCACTAATGTGTTTGTTTTTTCGCATAACTCAGGTAACAACAGATGACGGCTACATACTTAGCGTGCAAAGAATTCCCCAAGGGCGTGAAGGTGGTGGTGGGGCGAACCGGCCGCCAGTGTTGTTGCAGCACGGAGTTCTTGTGGTAAGCACCTTACTATGACGCTAGCTTTAGTACTATTTCACTACTGTTACACGCGTGACTATATAATTCAGCTACCCTTGTCATTTTCTATTTTCTAATAGCAAGTACAATTCTAGCTTAGGGAGGAGAGTGAGACTTGCTTAACCTCTAATACGTATTTTGCAGTCTACCGGATCCAAGTAGAAGATAAGTGAAGGATCGCTATTAATCATAAAAAATCGAAGTTAATTTCAAATTCGCCTGACGGTTTAGTTCTCTGGCTAGAAAAAATTGATTTTTTTTTTCGTAATTACTAATGCCTCACAATGGCTTAAGCAGGGTTTTTCATAGTTCTCTTAGGGGCTTTTGGTTTATTTGTTTAATAATAGCCTGCCAAGCTTATCCAAGGCCAAAATCATTTTTTTTCTCTTCAAAAAAAGTTTTTTTCCTGGTGTTTGTCCAAGCTTATAGAAAGAACAAAAAAAAAGCTTTTGCGTAGAAGTAGAAGACTCAAAAGTAATTTTCAAATTGATTAGCCAAACAAATTATTTTTCACCAAAAGTATTTTTTGAAAAACACTTTTAAAAAAATCTAATTCAAAATAAGCTGATTTTAGAAGTTTGACCCAATAGGCTATAAGAAAAAATATATGGGATATAATTTAAGAATGCTAAATTTGTAATGTGAAACAGACAATATCGATACTTTCATTTATAGCACATTATTAAAAATATAATACAAAAGATTAATATTACTTAATGATTAATGAATATGGCAGTAAAATATTTATATATATAGCATATTTAATTATTCAATTCAAATCAACAAGAACCAAGTTGTGTAAAAAGGCAATCCTAGTATTCTTTCCCTATTGTCTCTCCATTCTATAACATGTTTTATAATTTCGTTAGAAAACAAGTCATTCCGTAACAGATTTTTCCTTTCCAGACATGGACCATTTTATATAATGTAATGTAGCAAATTATACATCTTTATATTCTGATGAAATAAAATACATAATATATTTTATGAAAAAATTATAATGTATGTTTGTGGTGTATATACATTATACATTCAACTTAATCTTAGCAAAATTATATATCTGTATATTCTAATGAAATAAAATACATATATTTCGTGGAAAAAATATAATGTAATTTTGTGTTACATTATAAATCATGTATTTTTTTTAGGAAAAATATGTATGTATACATATGTTATTTATACACTTATTTATATTTAAATAGATATTATTAATATGCCATTTATATTTTGCACTAATATAACATGCATATTTGTATAAATTATCCATATATAAATAGTATATGTGATATATTTATTTTCTTATATATACATATTAGTGGTATATTAATATCTTAGATTAAATTGTATGTAAGGTATATGCTAGCAATATACGATGTGTATATATATAAGTTATATGTGGTATACATACATACATACATACACATACATACATACATACATACACATACACACACACACATATATGTATATATATATATATACACACACACACACGTATGTATATATATGATATATTGATGGAATATTTACATTGTAAATTATTACAATATAATATACTTGAAATATATTAAAGATATATTTTGAGTTAAAATAAAATTTTACATAAAAAAGTTTAAAAAGAAAAAAAGAAAAAAATATTGAAATTCTCGTTGTGTAGAGGGAATTATTTTTGAGATATTTTGCTTTCAGAATCTTTGATATATTTGGGTAAGTGTTATTTATGGAAGAGAAAAAGAAATTATGGAAGAGTGGGGAAAAGAAAATGTAGTAAAAAGTGTATTAATGTAGAGGGGTCGCTTAGTTAATGGAGTTATCAATGTAAAAGTGCTAAACAGTAAAAAAGAAATATGCTGTTTTTGAAATAAACAAAGCCTACTATTATTTATAAGAATAGTTTTTAAAAAGGGACCATGTAAAAGTTCGATTATGGTTGCCTAAACATCAATTACTCCGTCAGAAAATATACTAGGACATGTTAGGGGTGGGCCTTGTCCCGAGTATCATCTTTGTTACATATATGAGTACATTAATGGTAATTAATACTGTTGCAAGGTCAACAAGAACATTCGGAATCTTTTCGACCACAATTGTCCTATGCGCGAATCTTTTGCCAAAGTGGGCATTTTTATTACACTTGCGTGATTAAGCTTACACAATGTATTCAGTGTACTCACTGATAAATTACCCAATATTCGAAAATTTGGATCCTACCTTTTATATTTTCATCAATCAGATTAATAAAAGAGCGTAAAAGCTTTAGCTTTGAGTTGGTAGTAAGAGCTTGAAGGAAAGCATGTCAGAGAGATCATTTAATATATCTCCTCATACTCCCTCCACTCCAAAATAAGTGATTTTTTGGATGTTTTTACACAGATTAAGAAATTCACTTTTTAGCATTAATTAACAATGAAATTGACCAAATTAACCTTTACTATCTCACATAAACACTCCTAACACATATTCCAACACTATTTACTCCAAGGATAATGTAGGAAAAAAATAATTAATTCATTCTTGGAATCTGAAAAAATCACTTATTTTGAACCACAAGAAAAAAGCCAAAAAATCACTTATTTGGACCGGAGGGAGTAAGTTTCTTTTCTCAAATTTTCTTAATTGTGATTTTTGTGTGCTTTTATTTGTGGAATTGTGTAAGCAATTTAATATTCCATCAATCCCATTTTACGTTGTGTGTTTGATTTTGTACAAAGATTAAAATGTCAATTTAACGAGTATATTAAATTAGTGATAGAGGGAACAAAATTATCAAACATAGAGCATTAAAATTGCATTATGCAATATTTCCCACCCCTCTTCAAATTGCATTAAAATTCATGTACCACGTAGAAAAGGCAAGATTCCTGATTTTGTCTCGGACCCAATCATAAAATGTGTGTAAACACCGCAGACTCACATGTTGGCCGGGCTAGTATTGTAGGCTAGTACTCACGAGAAGGTAACTTGTCAAACGCAGATTTGTTTGTTTCTTCTCATAGTTATATGCAGTGCCCATTACGTATGCTTATGAATTCTTACAACTGGATACTCTTTCAATTTTCTCGTGACAATTAGCCTCAATTTGATGAGGCAAAGCTTATCACTATTTGATATAATACGGACTTTTCATATAGTTAGAAACAATTCCAATTTTACCTTTTCATTTTACCCCAACGGAATTCGATAAAAATTGTTGATTGGGAAGAGAGGGGGTTACTTTAATTACTTTACCAGTAGCCGTACCCGCGCGTTGCGCGGTCAATATTAAAAAAATATTTGTCACTCTGTTAATTTTTCGATGTTATATTTGGAATTATCACAGTCATTTGATTATTCTATTCAATATAAATAGAATATATATTGTCTAAATTTTAATAAATAAAATATCCATTAAATTAAAGAGAATTATATAGTCATCAAATAATTTTTTCGCTATGTATTTTTATTTATTATATTATCCAATATTTAGTGAAATTATATTGTTAATAAAAATTATGACACTTGTCATTATAACATTTCTTTGCCTATCATATTATATATATAGATTTTTCATTTTTTTTATTTTTAAATAATTTTAAAACTCTAATTTGAAACTACTCCCCAATATGAATTAGTAATTCATTATTTTATTTAATTTCATTTTTTATTTTAAAATTATTTTAAAACTCCAACTTGAAACTACTTCCCGATTTGAATGGGTAGTTTTTCTTCTCTTTTTTCTTTTTTTTTTTTATTGGTAAATTTTTTTTTTGTTTTTTTTAAACAATTTAAAAATCCAAACTTGAAAGTACTCCTACCCAATTTGAATGTGTAGTTATTTTTTATATATATTTATTTTTCGTTGTTTTTTATATTTAATTATAAGATATCTGTATTTATTAATTCAAATAAATTAACCAATTAATATACATACATACATTCAAATATAATAACATATAACTAATTTTAAACTAAATAACTAACTATGCCATGTGCCATTTTTTTAGGTTGCTACTTGGCTGAAGGAGATGGCTTTTTCCTCTCATATTTTTCTCTAAAAATTTTTAAATTTCTTTTCATTTTTTTTTATTTTAAAATAATTTTTAAAACTCCAATTTGAAACTACTTCCAAATTTGAATTTGTAGTTCTTTATTTTTTAAATTTTATTTTTTTATTTTAAAATAATTTTTAAAACTCAAATATGAAACTACTCCCAATTTTGAATTGATAATTCATTATTTTGTTAATTTTATTTTTAAATTTTAAAATTATTTTAAAACTCCAACTTGAAACTACTTCCCAATTTGAATGGGTAGTTTTTCTTATCTTTTTTCATTTTTTTTATAGCTATTTGTTTTGTTTTTTATTTTAAAATAATTTAAAAACTCCAACTTGAAACTACTCCCACCTAATTTGAATGGGTAGTTATTTTTTTATATATTTATTTTTTGTTTTTTTAATATTTAATTATACGATATCTATATTTATTAATCCAAATAAAGTAATCAATTAATATATATATATATATATGTGTGGGGGGGGGGGGGTAGTTTTTTATTTTATTTTATTTTATTTTATTATTTTTGTTTTTTATATATATTTAAATTCAAAAATAATAACCAACAAATAATTATAAACTAAATAACTAATTATGCCATGTGGCATTTTTTTAGGTTGCCGCTTGGCTGAAGAAGAAGACTTTTTCCTCTCCTTTTAATAATATATAGATATAGATAAGATATAGATTTTAAGATAATTTATAAACTAGAACTTGAAATTACTCCCATCCAATTTGAATTTGTAGTTATTATTTTATATATTTATTTTTAGTTTTCTTAATTATATGAGCCATTGTTTAGTATTCGCTTTCTTTTTGTAATATATGAGAAGATATATAATTTATTACTGATGAAAAATTTTTTGTTTTAAATTTTATTCTGTTGTTCTTAATAATATTATCTAAATTTTAATGAATAAAATCTCTGTTAAACTGTCGGGAGCACATTGAATAAATTTTTTGTTATGTATTTTTCTTTATTATATCATCTAATATTTTATATTATTACATTTTTAATAGAAATATTTATTAGCATATTAATTTATTTAATATTTTTCTCTCAAAGTTTTTTAATTTCTTTATTTTCGTTTTTTATTTTAAAATAATTTTTAAAACTCCAATTTGAAACTACTCCCAAATTTGAATTGGTAATTCATTATTTTTTTAATTTTATTTTTTATTTTAAAATTATTTTAAAACTCCAACTTGAAACTACTTCCCGATTTGAATGGGTAGTTCTTCTCTTTTTTCATGTTTTATAGCTATTTTTTTGCCTTTTATTTTAAAATAATTTTAAAAATCCAACTTGAAACTACTCCCACCCAATTTGAATGGGTAGTTATATTTTTATATCTTTATTTTTTATTTTTTTATATTTAATTATAAGATATCTATATTTATTAATCCAAATAAAGTAACTAATTAATATATACATACATATATATATATATATATATATATATATATATATATATGGTGAAGTAGTTTTTTATTGTATTTTATTTAAGTTCAAAAATAATAACCAATAACTAATTATAAACTAAATAACTAACTATGTCATGTGGCATTTTTTTAGGTTGCCACTTGGCTTAAGAAGAGGGCTTTTTATTCTCCTTTTAATAATATACAGAAATAGATAATATATAGATTTTAAAACTCCAACTTGAAACTACTCCCAAATTTGAATTGGTAATTCGTTATTTTTTAAAATTTTATTTTTTATTTTAAATTTATTTTAAAACTCCAACTTGAAACTACTTCCCGATTTGAATGGGTAGTTCTTCTCTTTTTTTATTTTTTATAGCTACCAATAACTAATTATAAACTAAATAACTAATTATGCCATGTGACATTTTTTTATGTTGTCACTTGGCTTAAGGAGAGGACTTTTTCCTCTCCTTTTAATAATATATAGATACTGCTATGTAATTTATATGTCGAAATTCTTTCTTTCTTTCTTTTGGTAATTATTGATTTTATATACCAGGAAAAAAGAAGTATTTACAAGCAATTCTTAAAAAAACTCTAGGTAGGCAATAATGCCTCACTCTACAATTACCCTACTACAAAACATCAAAATATATTAAAGTCGTAACTAGCAGAAACTAAGGATAATAATTCATTCTGTTCAATTGGTACACCTTGAACAATCTGTCTCATAGCATCTTCTCTCCTCCTATCTTGAAACTAGATGGCGTATCCGTGCGATGCACAGGCCCAATTATTGCTATATTGTATAGCCACTATCAAAATAATAATCATATATATATATATATAAAAATAATACACTTTTTCGCCTATTGAATATAATTCTGGCGCGAGCTAAAACTTAAAAAAGCCCCTCATTTTTCTTGTTTTCTTCCTTTTAATATTTCTTGATCTATTACTAATTACACATTTATTCGTCTTTAAGGAAAGAAGATAGAAAATAGGCTTTTGTGTGATAACATATACTGATATAATCATGTTTACCTATATTGTTTTTTATGTGTTGCGTTACGTGCATTTTTAATCTTTCTGATATCGTATTACTACAATTACTTTGTAATATTTGTCGAAGTCCGACACTTTATTATAACAAAGATTATATAATACTTCAAGTACAAGTTAGAGTATTTCTACATAGGCTCTACACTTTTAAATTTAAACAAATACTCCACCAAACTTAAAATTGATTATAAAACTTGATAAAAAGTTAGTTGAAAAATAAGTTGAGATGTACTTTCTCATTGTTTAAATTGAATAATATATCGTTGTACTCTTTTAGTATTTTCAATTGTGTTAATATATTGCTTTACTTTTTTATTATACAAATTTGAATATAAAATATATTCATTTTATTGCCAAATAGATGATGCAAAAATTTCTTTTTTGGTTCTTTGAAATAATAATTGTGATTTTGAATTATTAAAAAATAATGATAACTAAATTTGTATTTTATTCTAGAGACATATTTGGACAATTCATTAAAAATAAATACAATTTTCGATCACACATTTTTTGTAATTTCATTTGATATGATTGAGATATCGATACTCTAGGGTGTAGTACCATTTCTTTAATATAATTAGTTGTTGAGCATTTTCTGAAAATAGTTAATTTTTTATTTATGTATTTTTTAAATTTATATAATGTTAAATTCTTTATTAAAAACAGAGAAAGTGCCCAACTAAATTTGATCATAGAAGAAGAAGTATAATCATACATAAATGATACTTCTCATGCTGCCTAATATACAATAAAGAAAGAAAATACCAAATTAGATTATTCTCAATAATGTTTTATAAAGGGAATTATTTTTATATAATTTAAACAAATTTCACTATCCTTTAATAAAAGTGGCAATTGAAACTATATTTTATTCTTAAATATATATTTTTTTCCTAATTTATATAGTGTCCAACTGAAATTGCAATTTAATGAGAATTTGTATAAAATGATCTCAATTGATAATAATATAAGAACATTTTAATAAAATATACATAAATCATTGCCACTTTTCTTTAAATATTATTTACGAAAAATATTAGTAAATAAAACAAATGAAATAATCTTTCTTAAGAAGATAATAGAATTATTATATATAAATGTATGTTACCATAAGATGTTTTAATCAAATGAACGTTTAAATTATACATTGCCTAACAGATAAATTTTTTAGTTCAAAATACTTATTGAAAAAATATTTTTAAACTATAAAAAATATTAGTAAATAAAATAAATGAAATAATCTTTCTTAAGAAGATAATAGAATTATTATATATAAATGTATGTTACCATAAGATGTTTTAATCAAATGAACGTTTAAATTATACATTGCCTAACAGATAAATTTTTTAGTTCAAAATACTTATTGAAAAAATATTTTTAAACTATAAAAAATATTAGTAAATAAAATAAATGAAATAATCTTTCTTAAGAAGATAATAGAATTATTATATATAAATGTATGTTACCATAAGATGTTTTAATCAAATGAACGTTTAAATTATACATTGCCTAACAGATAAATTTTTTAGTTCAAAATACTTATTGAAAAAATATTTTTAAACTATAAAAAATATTAGTAAATAAAATAAATGAAATAATCTTTCTTAAGAAGATAATAGAATTATTATATATAAATGTATGTTACCATAAGATGTTTTAATCAAATGAACGTTTAAATTATATATTGCCTAACAGATAAATTTTTTAGTTCAAAATACTTATTGAAAAAATATTTTTAAATCATAAAAGTGATAATAGAGAAGTAATCTAGGTTCAAACAAACCAAAAAGTAAAAGTAGTCAAGTAGTGCATTTAAAGAAGCTAAGTTGTTGTCTGGTTGATGGTTTTCTGTTGCGCTCCTAGCAATTAGTATTTCCTATTGTGTCTTGTAAACTGAACTTTGCTGTTGTTGAAGTCAAAATATGTTCGTTTGATTGGTTACTTTATAAAAAAAAAAAAAGGCTAAGTTAAAGTTGAATGAGAAGTGGGGTCCACATGAAGAATTCAATAGATTAGGGCCACGTTGATTTTGTTTTTTCTGTCATTAGAAATCCATAGACTACAACCAAGCTTTTGAGCCTAATGTACAAGCAAACAATGCAGGTATATTTTTGAAATGACCATAATACCCTTGGTCGACCTCTTCTTCTCTTTTCTATATAATAGAAATATTAGTTGGTTCTTTTACCATTCATGAACTGGACCGCCCATGCTTGCTCATCCACCCACCCCATTGCTTGTCTATCCACACCTTGCCATCTTAGCAATTGATTACATATTGAAGCAGCAAATGAGCACTTGAAGAACAAGTGGATTACAGATTCAGCTTCTCCATTAGCTCATCAAAAGAAATGCCTGCTTGCTCCAAGAACTCCGATCCTTAGCTTTAAGGATTTTGTTCACCATCCACGATGCTTGTTTAGCACATATTCCCCAAACGAAATTCTTTCTTTCTAGTTCTTCAATCAATATATGTCAAGCAATTAAAGTGGAAGAAGTACAACCTACAATAAATTAAAGAATATTTCAATTTTAATTCACTGCAACTGTGGATGAAGGAAGCAAAATTTGATCACTGTTTTTCAGGATGGAGTAACATGGCTGCAGAATTCACCAGAACAATCACCGGCGATGATCTTGGCAGATAATGGCTTCGATGTTTGGATTTCCAACATCAGGGGAACCAGATACAGCCGTCGCCATGTAACTCTTGATCCTAACAGCCCGGTATCTCCTATGGTTCCACCTCAATGAACTAAATATTTTCTTAGTGCTTGCAAAACTGATAAAAAGAATGAGAAAAATTGAGAAAACAAAACAAACAAAAAGAGGAAAAAGGGGTTGTCTGGTTAAGTTACTAGTTATGCCGGAATTATAATGCATGAATTATTTATGCGGTAATGGAAAGATTGTCATACATGAATTACTTTAAACGGATATTTTGTCCTTGCATTACTAATACACACTCTTATTCCACATTCTTCCTCTCGTAAAATAATACTTCATAGATTCCTACATAACTTAATATTGGTATTATTTAATATCAGTAATACATTAGTTACGTGGCGATTATTTTTCCTTACGCCGCCAACCAAACATTATATTATGTGCAAGATTTTGGGAAGGGATTAAATTGCTCCAGTAGTACAAACAAACGCGCCCTAAGGTTTTATTCATTCTGGTTTACAGGACTACTGGAATTGGACATGGGATGATCTGGTCGTCCATGACTTACCTACTGTCATTGATCTTGTCTTTCAACAAACTGGGCAGAAAATTCACTATATTGGCCATTCACTGGTAAGTTTAGAAGATGACACAACAGTAGTTAGATCGTAGTGGCACAGCAAAGCATTCATATTTCCTCCATTATATGGTGTAATAACTCTAATCTGGCTAATTTTTTAATTAACAGGGGACTTTGATAGCTTTGGCATCTTTCTCAGAAGGGAGAAACCTAGATAAGGTAAAATCAGCAGCCTTGCTCAGCCCAGTTGCTTATTTGAGCCATATGACCACTGCCCTCGGTGTAGTTGCTGCTAGAGCCTTTGTTAGCGAGGTCAGTGCAAAATTTAAATTTAATTCTGTTATATTTACATATTGCAAAGCTTAGAGGGAATTGGGAATTCATACATTTAGATGCTTTAATAATTTTTACGGTTTCCAATATCAACAGATCACTACAATATTTGGTCTTGCAGAATTTAATCCAAGGGGGTAAAATTACTTCACCCGTCTACAACAAGTGTTCTTTCCTCTTCTTGTTTTTCCTTTTTTTCTTTCTCCCTTTTTTTTCACATTTACATCAATCGTTGACGCTTTGTATTAGTGAGCCTGTATCCAATTTTCTCAAGGCCTTATGTGCTCAAGCTGGGGTTGACTGTTATGACTTGATAACTGCACTTACTGGTACTATTCTGCCATAGTTTTTTTAATTCACTGATAGAGTCATTTGTAATGATCACTAATGCAAATCTAAATAACTTTCCCCTATAAAAATAGGGAAGAATTGCTGTGTAAATGCCACCACAGTCGAGCATTTCTTGAAGAACGAGCCCCAGTCTACATCAACTAAGAACCTTGTGCATTTGTCTCAGAGTAAGTTCATTTTTTAAGTGCTATTTATCAGTCAGGCGATCAACTACGACTTAGTACTAAACTAGTAGTAATTAGGATCGGCTCCAATATTCAACTATAATATGATTAAGAGTACCCACTCACTATGTTAACTATTGATACTGCGGGCATCAAACTTTCCTGCAGCTTGTAACTATTTGAAATTCATGCAGCTGTTAGAGATGGTGTCTTGTCGAAATATGACTATGGGAGCAACGACTTCAATCAGGCGCACTATGGTGAAACCAAACCTCCCAAGTATAATTTGACCAACATCCCTCATGATCTACCCCTTTTTCTCAGCTATGGAGGCGAAGATGCACTGTCCGATGTTCAGGATGTTGAGACATTGCTTGATTATCTTAAGTTCCACGACGTAGACAAGCTGCATGTTCAGTATATCAAGGATTTCGCTCATGCAGACTTCATCATTGGGATCACTGCTAAGGATATCGTCTATAACCAGATTATTTCCTTTTTCAGGAATCAAGGATAAACACCCCTGCATGATTGTATTAAACGAATCACAAAAGTGGGAAGATAACTCACTCAAGGAATGGTGATAATGTTTTTCAGTCTTTTAAAATCTCAGAGGTTTTGTATTTGTAAATGATACAAAGTCTAGTTTCCACCCGTAATCCCCTAGTTCTGGAAGAAGATTTATACAAGAAAGATCAAAATACATTAAGCAGAAGATTTTCTATGTGAAATGACTTGATCTACTTAAGTTAATAATGATAAAGCAAAACTCCTTGGTAGACATACGGTAGAAAGTGCATTGATCTCTGAAACGAAGTCCAATTTCATGTACTTCTACGCCTAAAGGAAAAGTGTAGATTTTGCCATCTATTTTGAAGTCAATTATAACTTCCTCTTGCATTCCAGTCATTTGGCCTTCGGGATGTTGAAACAATAGTCTGATTTTCGGTTCTATGAAATGACAATTATAATTTTTTTAACGGATAAGGGTCAAAACTGCCCCTAGACTATTGGGGTCCGTACAATAATGCCCTCCGTCCACCTATTTTGAAAAAAGTTGCTCTCACCGTTATCTTTTCAGTTCAAAAATGCCCTTACGACTAACGGCCATGTTAGATAAAAAAAATTAATTAATTTTCACGTGTCATAACGGAAAAAAGGTCAAACCTACCCCTAGACTATTGGAGTTGGTACAATAATACCCATCATCTCAAAAAATCTCTCCCCCCACCCCCTTCACCCTGGCCCTCTAGCGTGTGTACGTTCATATTCTTCTTGTTCTTCTCATCCTTTTTTGACCTTGCACTCTATTTGAATAATCACTACAAATATCATTAAAGCTTTATTTTCAGACAACCAATTTTAGTCACCAATACTTTATGTCATACAACTTTCAAAGACCCTATATGAACACTAACAGAGTGTCAATGATAATGATCATTGAGCATTTGCAATATCTTTTGTTGCATATTTCCTCACAACTCCGCATTCAATTTTGATTATACCAATGTTTTAATTGGTCTCTGTTCGGACCTCGACCTTTTTCTTCTTATTGGCTCACCATAGTCTGAACATCCGATCATGTTCATATATTAAGCTATTGTACGAGGATGCTCTTCAGGTTAAATCAACACCGCCAATTTTAAAAAAGAGACGGTTAAATTAAGAGAAATATTTGAGATCATATGCCTGAGAATATGATAGAATATGACTTATTGGTGAATGTGACTGTAATAAACACTTGATTGAGCTTATTGTATGAAGCAGTAAAGTGTAGTAAGAAAAATTGATGATGAATGGTATTTTTGTGATGGAAAAAATAGGAGTATTGATGTGTACATTTAATAGACAAAAAAATAGGAAGAGGAAGATGATTAACTATACGAGAGAGTTTTGTTTGCTTAGGGGAAAAAATGGGTATATGTGGAATAATTTTTAAAAGAAAGAGGAGAAAGAAACAAAGGAAAGGGGTCTTAGAATGTGGGTGAGTTTATTTTAATTTAGGTGAGTTTTAAGTTAGGCCAATGGGACGATGACACATGGAAATTAATTAATTTTTTTTTTCTTAACAGGGTCTTTGAAAGTTGTATGACGTAAAGTATTGGTGACTAAAAATTTTGGTTGTCTAAAAATAAAGCATTAATAATGTTTGTAGTGATTATTCAAATAGAGCGCAAGCTCAAAAAAGGATGACAAGGATGACAAGAATTAGAAGAATATGAACGCACACACGCTAGGGAGGGTGGAAGGGGTGGGGGGAGAGATTTTTTGAGATGAGGGGTATTATTGTACTAATTCCAATAGTCTAGGGGCAGGTTTGACCTTTTTTTCATTATGACACGTGGAAATTAATTAATTTTTTTTTATCTAACATGGCCGTTAGTCATAAGGGCATTCTTGAGCCGAAAAGATAACGGTGAGGGTAATTTTTTCAAAATAGATGGACGGAGGGCATTATTATACCAATTCTAATAGTCTAGGGACAGTTTTGACCCTTCTCCGTTTGTTTAACGGTGACCTTATAAGGTTTTTACATTGTCACACCCAGAGGGTCGTTGCTAGTTTAAATCCTAACATTTCTTGAGAATTTATATATATATATATACCAATAAAATGGATGAATGGGTTCGACCCAAAAGTAAATACCGGTTCAGGTCCGCGCTGTCCCGATTGCATTACGTGCCACGTTACGAGCAATTTCTGGACAGACTCCCACCAATATCCTAATTAAATATGCGTCCTCGATCGGCTGTCCTCTCTTCCGAAATTACGCAGTACAGGACATTTTTTGTCTTATAAATTTCATCATTATTTGACATGCTCTCTCCGTTGATAATATTACTCTTTGTTTGATCGTTTCTCAAGTGATCTACTAGCATTTCTGATTGCTGCAAATCTGTTTGTTTAGTTGGTTGTTGATTCTGTTGGGAATAAACCCCGAAATAAATAGTATTTACGGTATTAGTGATAAACGTAGAACACTAAGTTATGGTTAAATCCATAAGAATAGAAATGCAGCAATAATGACACCAAGATTTTTACGCGGAAACCCTTCTGAATAAGGGAAAAAACCACAGTCAAGAAGAGCAACTGATATCACTATAGCGAGGAATTTTACACTGTGTAGTAACGAGTAAAAATACTCCTAAGACCACTACACCCTCAAAAGAAGTAAACACTCTTTTGCCTTTTTCACCTCACTACAATATCTCTCACACTCTATTTTTCTTCACAAACTATTTTCTTATAGTTTATGGACTTGCTCTCTCTTTTCTCTCTTTGTTGGTGTGTAGAAATGAGAGTTGAAGCTCTCATTTTATAGCCAAAACCTCACCTACAATATTTGACAATTTCTACACCCATTTTACAATTTCAACAAGGTTGGCTACCAACCAAACCAAGTCAATAAAATTGGCTACCAATACTTGACAAACTCAACAAAGTTGGCTATCAACCAAACTAAGTCAACAATATTGGCTACCAAACAATTTGAATGAGATGGATACCATATCAATCTCCCCCTCCAGTTTCATTCATCTAGAGAAGGTAGCAATGTCTTCTAGTCCGAGTGCATGCCGACAAGTTCTTTGCATAGCTCGAACTTATCTCTTGGTACCACTTTGGTTAGCATATCAGCAGGATTTTCACTCGTGTGAATCTTTTTGACCTGTAAAGATTCGTTCTCCACCTGCTCACGAATCCAATGATATCTCACATCTATATGCTTTGTTCTTGCATGGTACATGGAGTTTTTGCTTAGGTCTATTGCGCTCTGACTGTCGCAATAGACACCATACTCCATCTGTCGCAATCCAAGTTCTTGAAGAAATCTCTTGAGCCATATCATCTCTTTGCCAGCTTCAGTAGCCGCAATATACTCTGCTTCAGTTGTAGATAGTGCGACACACTTCTGCAACTTCGACTGCCATGATATAGCTCCCCCTGAAAAAGTAAACAAATATCCAGTAGTGGATTTTCTATTATCAAGGTCACCTGCCATATCCGAATCTGTATAGCCCTTCAGAATTGGATTTGATCCTCCAAAACATAAACATTCATGTGAGCTTCCTCTTAGATACCTGAGTATCCACTTTACAGCTTCCCAATGCTCTTTTCCTGGATTTTCGAGAAATCTGCTAACAACACCGACTGCATGAGCAATATCTGGTCGAGTGCATACCATTGCATACATCAAACTTCCGACGGCAGAGGAATAAGGAATCTTGGCCATTCTCTCTTTTTCCTCCGTTGTTGAAGGACACATCTTCTTACTCAACTTCAGATGACCAGGAAGGGGTGTGCGAACCAACTTCGCACTTTTCATATTGAAGCGCTCCAGTACACGTTCTATGTACTTCTCTTGTGACAAGTAAAGCTTCCTTTCGTTTCTCGAACGAGTAATTCTCATGCCCAAAATCTGCTTAGCATGACCCAAGTCTTTCATTGCAAAAGACATATTCAACTGTTTCTTCAACTCGTCAATCTTGGAAGAATTTCTGCCCACAATCAACATATCATCCACATATAGCAAGAGGATGATAAAGTCATCATCAGAAAATCTTTGTACAAACACACAGTGATCTGAAGAAGTCTTTTTGTAGCCTTGCTCCCCCATAACAGACTCAAACTTCTTATACCACTGTCTGGGAGCTTGCTTCAATCCGTATAGACTCTTCTTAAGTTTGCATACAAGATTTTCTTTACCTTTTACCTTGAAGCCCTCAGGTTGTTCCATATAGATCTCCTCTTCTAAGTCACCGTGAAGAAAGGCAGTCTTCACATCCATCTGCTCAATCTCCAAATCAAGACTAGCAGTCAAACCAAGAACTGTCCGAATGGAGGACATTTTCACGACAAGAGAAAATATTTCGTCAAAGTCAATACCTTTCCTTTGACTAAATCCCTTGACAACCAATCTAGCTTTGTATCTGGGCTTCAAACTGTGTTCTTCAGCTTTAACTTTGAACACCCACTTGTTCTTCAAAGCTCTCATGCCTTTAGGCAATTTCACCAACTCATAAGTATGGTTCTCATGCAGAGATTTTATCTCATCTTGCATGGCTTCAATCCATCGATCCTTGTGCTCATCTTCTATGGCCTCCGCATAATATTCAGGTTCTCCCCCATCAGTGAGTAATACATACTCAGCGGGTGAATAACGGGAGGAAGGAGTATGGGGTCTAGAAGACCTCCTGATTGGAATATCTAGCTCTTCCACAGCTTCGTGAGTAGGAGCATCTAGCTCATCAACATTAGCATTGTTATCATCATCACCATCAATATGCTGATCTGGAATATGGTTCTGAGCATCACCATCATCATTGAGCCCACCAACGTCATCTGCATTTGTATGAGGAACTTGATCAAGATTAACTAAACCTTCAGAACTTGAAGGTTTTAGTTTCTCCACTTTATTAATATCTTCAATGGTTTGATCCTCCACGAAGATAACATCACGGCTTCTCACGACCTTCTTCTCAATTGGATCATATAGCCTGTAACCAAACTCATCAAGGCCATAACCAATGAAGATGCACTGCCTTGTCTTGGCAGTTAATTTTGACCTCTCATCTTTAGGCACATGTACAAAAGCTTTGCAACCAAACACTTTCAAGTGTTCATAGGAAACATCTTTTCCATACCAAACTATGTTTGGAACATCACTTTGCAAAGCAACCGCAGGAGATAGATTAATAACATGTGCAGCGGTCAACAAAGCCTCACCCCAAAAGGAATTCGGCAACTTTGCTTCAGAAAGCAAACATCTGACTCTTTCCATCAAGGTCCTGTTCATCCTTTCTGCTAAACCATTAAGCTGAGGAGTCTTTGGAGGAGTCTTCTGGTGTCTGATACCCTGCTGCTTGCAGTATTCGTCAAACGGTCCACAATATTCACCACCGTTATCAGTACGAATACACTTTAGCTTCTTTCCAGTTTCTCTTTCAACTGATGCCTGAAACTGCTTAAAGACACCCAACACTTGATCTTTAGTCTTCAAGATGTAGACCCAAAGTTTCCTTGAGCAATCATCAATAAAGGTAGCAAAATAAAGTGCACCACCCAAAGTCCTTGTCTTCATTGGACCACATAAATCCGAATGCACCAACTCAAGCAACTCTGTCTTTCTTGAAGGAGGATGAGACTGGAAAGAAACTCTTTTTTGTTTTCCAGCCAAGCAGTGCTCACATTTTTCTAATTTTGCACTTTCAAAATTTGACAATAATTTCTTCTTGGCCAAAACATTTAGTCCTTTCTCGCTAATATGGCTAAGCCTCTTATGCCATAACGTTGAAGAGTTATTGCTTTCAACGGCATTCACCATATCAACACAAGTAGAGGCCGTAGTCCAGTATAGACCACGACGCTTTTCCCCACGAGCCACAATCATGGAACCCTTAGTGAGCTTCCACTTTCCAGCACCATTGGTACTGACATATCCCTCATCATCCAAAACACCAACAGAGATCAAGTGCAAACGAACATCAGGTGCATGCTTTACATTGTTTAAAACTAGTTTAGTTCCAATACTAGTTTCCAAACAAATCGTTCCAACACCAGCCACCCTAGATACCGTCTCATTACCCATACTCAAAGTTCCAAAGTCACCCTGAGTATAGGATGAGAAAAATTCCTTCCTTGATGTCACATGAGATGCGGCACCACTGTCCACAACCCAGCTTGACTCATCACAAGCAATATTTATCAGATCTGCATCAAGGACAGTAACAAGATCTTCTGTAGTGACGGTGGCCACACGATTGCCATCTTCTTTTTGTTCCTCCTTGTCTCTATTCTCCTTTTTCAAAATCCGACAGAACTTCTTTGTGTGCCCTTTCTTCCCGCAATGATAGCACTCAATATCTTTAAGTCTGCTTCTGGATTTTCTTCTATTATGTTCTCTATTTTGAGAACCCCGATTCTTGCTTCTCCCCCTAGAGTCAGTCACCAAGACATCTGATGAGGAGGAACCTTGAGATTTTCTTCTCATCTCTTCATTTAAGAGGATGCTCTTGGCAAGATCCATAGAGATCACACCATTCGGAGCAGAATTTGATAATGAAGTTCTAAGAATTTCCCAAGAATCTGGTAGGGAACCAAGTAGAAACAAGCCTTGAATTTCTTCATCAAATTTAATGCCCATAGCAGATAACTGGTTCATGATCCCCTGAAAATTATTCAGATGATCTGTCATCGCGGAACCATCGTGGTATTTTAAACTCAACATCTGCTTTATCAGAAACATCTTGTTGTTTCCAGTTTTTCGAGCATACAAACTTTCAAGGTGCTCCCATAGGGTCCGAGCATGTGTCTCCCCAGAAATATGGTTCAAAACATTATCGTCAACCCACTGTCTAATAAAGCCGCAAACCTGCCTGTGTAACAAACTCCACTCTTCATCTGATTTATTATCAGGCTTTATAGTGGTGAAGACAGGTAGATGAAAATTCTTGACATAGAGCAAATCTTCCATTTTGCCCTTCCAAATGGCATAATTTGTGCCATTCAAAGTAACCATTCTACTAGTGTTGGCTTCCATTGTTTATCACAAATACAAATACTATTTATTGTGAGACCAAAGTAATTCTTTTCTGATGTGGAAGTTCAGACTGTGCTGCAACCACAGAGCATACTCAGACAGAACCTTGGCTCTGATACCACTTGTTGGGAATAAACCCCGAAATAAATAGTATTCACGGTATTAGTGATAAACGCAGAACACTAAGTTATGGTTAAATCAGCAAGAATAGAAATGCAGCAATAATGACACCAAGATTTTTACGTGGAAACCCTTCTGAATAAGGGAAAAAACCACGGCCAAGAAGAGCAACTGATATCACTATAGTTAGGAATTTTACACTGTGTAGTAACGAGTAAAAATACTCCTAAGACCACTACACCCTCAAAAGAAGTAAACACTCTTTTGTCTTTTTCATCTCACTACAATATCGCTCACACTCTATTTTTCTTCACAAACTATTTTCTTATAGTTTATGGACTTGCTCTCTCTTTTCTCTCTTTTCTCTCTTTATTGGTGTGTAGAAATTAGTCAAAACCTCACTCTCTAAAGCCTACAATATTTGACAATTTCTATACCCTTTTTACAATTTCAACAAGGTTGGCTACCAACCAAACCAAGTCAATAAAATTGGCTACCAATACTTGACAAACTCAACAAGGTTGGCTACCAACCAAACCAAGTCAATAAAATTGGCTACCAATACTTGACAAACTCAACAAGGTTGGCTACCAACCAAACTCAATCAACAATATTGGCTACCAACCAATTTGAAATGAGATGGATACCATATCAGTTTCTTTCTCAAGTTTTCCTTCAAGCCCCTGCTCGAGCTTATTAGGATCGGATGAACAACGCACTCAGTTTATATCGCCGACTTTAAAGGTCTGCAACCTGGATTACTATGTTTACTCTCAACTTAATACACAGTACCAAAAATTATGTGTGGTTCTTAAGGAGGTTTACGCTTTCCAAATTTATGTAATTCAATGCCATTTACCTTGCTCGTTTTATAAAACGTGGGAGATGAAGGTGTAGTGGATAAAGTTACATAGACACAGGATTGAACATTGGGGTTATAGTTTGGTTAATTAAGTTTTATAATATTGAACCTTTATATAAGTGATATGAGCCTTAAAAAACTTTTGCTTTACTGATGATAGCACATAGGGGCCCCCCAAGGCTTGGTTCAAGTGGCAAAGGTTTAGGGACTTGTGACTTAGGTCACATGATCAAGCCCCGTGCCATACGAACTAATCCTGATATTTAAGTGGAGAATGATAGAGGGGCGGGCTCATTATCCCCGAGTTTCGGAGGTTGGGGTTGGTCCTAAGGACTGGACACTGATGGATATCGAGATCATCAAAAAGAAAAAGAAAAAAATAGCTACCTGATATAATTTTGGTTCTAAGTGTTCTGCAGAATAAATCCTTATGGCCGAAGTGGCTCTGTAAGTTGGTCTGGTTTCCTTTGTAGCCCATAAGATAATATTGGTGTAATGCATTACTGGAAGGCCGTAAGAAATTATCACTTCCCTGTTAAAGTATCATAAGATGATAACTTATCATTGGGGGGGAGGGGATTTCTTGCAGGTAGTAGCTCTCAGCTGTCACTCAAGGGATCTGTTGCACTACATTGTTTTTATAATCAGAATTTAAACATATTTATTACAATCAAGATCAACTTTGAAGTTTGCTTTCCTGCGAATTCAGATTATGATTGGTGGGGATTGTAAGAGATGGTAATGGTATTGTCATTTGGAATTGAATATCTGGCCTTCTGTGTTTCCATACAAGCTGTAAGTGCTGCCATTTAGTTCGATCAACTTTACTTTAGGTGTTAAAGATGCCTTTTCATTCATGCAGGATTTTTCATCTGCTCTAGTTAGGAATTGCATTTGGACAAAGCCTGTCTTTAATTTCTTCCATGGAACATAAAGGATTTTGTCTTTCTCTTCGTTGATCAGGTAATCCGTGCATGTGTGCCAACTAGAGTTTAATTCATCTAATGTTGGATTTACCTTTGCATCAGAATGAGGAAACTGAGCACTAAGCACTAATAAAACATGGAATGTGCATTCTTCATAGAGACTTTCAGTGTAAACAAACTAATAAGAAATGGGCTTAAGGCATGCCAATGAAGAGAATGGGATGGAGAATTCTTCTTTTTAACTTCGATCTAAGCAATACATATGTGATAAGAGACATAGATAAAGTTGCCTTTTGCCTTTACTTTTTCTGAATCAAACACTTGTTCAAAATTTTCAGCAATTAGATAAGTTCTGATTAAGGACTATAACAGAGGTCCAACCCGCGCCTCACCATTAAAGCTAGCATTTTCATTTTCTCACACTTTTGCTTAGAGAGGGAGAGGTAGAGGGAGAGCTGAAGAAGGACCTCTTTTGCAAGCTGTCTTGTGCATTTGATAGCTAACTGTACTTGAAAAATGAGGATCCTTTACAAGGTCTTACAAAAGTCAGAAAAAATTGCTATCCGTATATTTAGTAACTTGTGATCATCAAAACTCAAACGTGACAAACTTTCTCTTTCTCTGCTGAATAAATTGATTACTTTTCTAGTTGTGGTTTTCCATAACCACTTTACTGGAAAAGAAGCCTTCAATACTTGCGTAATATATTACCGAAAAATGGACATTGAAACACTTTATACACTAAGGTCAAATTCATCAAACAGTTAACTTTAAACATTTACAAACAATTAAACTTCAGGTAGTGCTTTTGTCGTGATGTCTTGCCTGGTCAAAGTGAATTGTGTAATTTGAGATAGAGGATGCAAAAAGAAACTGAGAGTGGCTTTGAAACTAGAAGTCACCAATAACACCTGTAGATAGCAATGAATGAAACAGACATAGCAGAGGACCATGAGGTTGGAAAGGAAGGAAGGCATCTAGAGCGTGAATATTACTAAGGAAAGTGAAAAAGAGACATAAATTCCTCCAATTTTAAAGGGTGCAACAGATAATCTGCTGAAAACAAATATTTAAAGTTTCCCTTATCATTACCTAACTTCAAGCTTCTTTCTTATGGTTCTTACATATAGTCTGGGTGCTTCATTGTTTAATCTGCTTCTATGATCCTTTTCTGTTTTTGGAGCACGCCTACCTAACTGTTGGCCAAATCAAAGAAATCAATGTGGCTGCACGCAGTATTGAGATTCTATGCTTAAAAAAGCCAGAGGATACAACAGCAAGAAGAAGAAATCTGGCAAGAAGCAGGAGGAAGCTTTTGAGTATTTCTTCTTCAAAAATTGTGTATGGTTGAAGTTTATATTCGACTCAGCTAACTTGCAAACAGAACAATACTACGGATAAATCTCTACTCAAGATAGTTTTCATAAATGGCACAAGATTATATCACATAATTGCCGTTATTGCATTATGTGTCGCATTGTATGAACTATGTTTCTCTGCATTTGTACTGAAATGATGTATATATAAATGATTTCTTATGTGTGTCAAATAATTCATAAAAAATCTCACTCTCTTCAGGTGTCTCTCTTCCTATGAAAATTGAGAAATGATGGAAACTGGAAACTAAGAAAAGAGAAAGTAAAACGGAGAAGGAAAGAGCTAAAGGAATCTGGAAAAAAATATCTCATGGAAATTGACTGGTATCTGTTTTCTCTGGAGAGATTCAGTTCCCCTTTTTACCGCTTTTTGACTTCTTCAGATGAGGAAAGACACTCAAGATGTTGTGGGCTCTCAAGTCTTGCCTGGTCAAGATTCCAACCACCGGAGATACCTACAAAAGGAGCACAAGTGTGATGTAAGTATTGCTTTTATCACTTCTAATGTAAAACAACTTTGCCACCTATAATTATTCTAAACAAGTGCTAATATTACCATATGACTATTTCTGTGCATCTTTATGCTATGATAGGAGGGAGATATTTGCATAAGAAAAATAACTGAAATTTGCTTATAATCTCACCCCTGCTGCTTGGTATTTGGGTACAATGAGCATGTGGCGGAGCCCCACCTGCCTGAAAAGCACCATTGCCTTAGCCACTGACAAGCTTTCTACCACAGTATAAGGGGTTGTGTTAGTCAGGGGATGCAAATCGACATACATCTCCATTTCATCCTTTGTAACTAACACATCTTCGATCTTACCGCCCCTCTCAGCTAAATCAATCCAGGTGAATTTCTCTCTAACTTCCCACTCCTCTGTCCTCCGCCTTTCATTAAGGAACCACTTTTTCTTGAGAACCAAAAGAAGGTGAGTTCTTAGGACAAGACCGTGCAATTCAGTTGCCCCAACTGGCAGACCCACCGGTGGCACTACTCCTTCATCGACGACAGGGAATCCGTTATATGTGGTGTTCTTCAAGACCTCTACGATACGTCCCACCTTCTCAACTCCACAAAGTGTAACTACTGGTGGCTTTACGTCAGCAAGCTCACCAGCAGTGATATTTCTCATCCATGGCTCTGGGTTGGCATCCAGGAAAGGTAGACCTTTCAGCTCCAATATTATTTCATAAATACTTAGGTTAAAGCAGTCTCCTACACTTTTGGCAATTAGAAGAACCAACATTGTTATTGGCAGAAGGAGAAGATTGTTTGTTAGCTCAAGAAATATGACGCAAAGAGAAACGGTCATTCTCATTGAACCAGCCATAAGGGAAGCTGCTCCGAGAACGGCATACAGCCCTGGATCAATTTTTGTATAAGATCCCATGGCAATGGCAAGCAAGCGACCATAAGCTGAACCCATGAGGATGATTGGAAGGAAGAGACCAGATGGCACAGCAATCCCAAAAGTGATGAGTCCCAAGATGCAATACAGAATGAAGTAGATAATAAGAGACGTAACTTGGAATTCACCGGGAGTGTTTATGGAGAAAATGTTTCGGACTGCATCATCGTTGGTTGTAAGGAGAAGAGTAGCAAGATCATTGTAATAGCCGTCTGGGCAGTTGAACTGCTTGAAGTTTCCTGTCCCTCCAGTGCCAGGACAAGACCCGGGAAGTGATGAATCACAAGGCTTGCATTTGGCCAAAAAAGGAAGTCCATACATGCAAATGGAGGTGAAAAGGGAGACGCTCAGAGCGAGAAGAACCTTATGTAGTTTTCCCTTCCTGCAAGATAAAAAAGGATCAAAGTTTGAAAGTCAGGATTTTGCATCTATAGAGTTCCTTTTTTTTTGGCAGTTAAATGTGATAAGAAGACCATGTTTGGATGGAATTAGGATTCAAACTTAAAAAGATGCAAGGCAGTTGGATCGATGTCTCAAGATGATTCTAATCCAAGTAAGCTCATTTTTGTGTGGATATGCATTGCCTTTTAAATCTACAGAACCGACTGAATGTTTGATGATCCAGTTGGGAATGTGGAAGAGTTGGTGCTTACTCGTTGATGAGATTGTAGAGCCTCAGAACTTTGTGGAGGACATGATTGTAGAGGCTTCCCAAAAGTCCGCCTATGATTCCAATCACTACAACAGGGATGATGTCCACAGCATGGTAGCTAACACTGACACCACTCACATCAAACATGATAAGCCCTCCTCTTCCAAAAAGTCCACAGTTGCCAGATTTGCAGTATTCTATGAAGGCCCTCAGTATCACCACCACAACTGCCGTGCTGAAGAAAGTTCTCCAGAGGAGAGCACTTCTCCACCATGTTGCCACTTCCTCTAAAGAAAACAGGACACCACCTACTGGAGAACGGAAAGCAGCACACACACCTGATGATGACCCACATGTGATGAGATCTCGCCTGTCCCGATCGTTGTTGAAGTAACGGAGCCAACGCCATTTGAGCCGGTAATTATCTGGACCACCTTGACCTAGTAAGGAAGCAAAGCAAGCGCCAATGTGAACCAATGGCCCTTCTTTTCCAAGGTCTAAGCTAGCAGAAACTGCTGCAATGCTTCCAATGATCTGTGAGTGAAGAGATTAAAGATTGTTTAGGGGAAAAAGTTGGTAAGTATCATAATCTACTTCTGATGAACTTCACTTTCACTTTTACGATTCAATCAAAGGGAAAGCAAACATGTCAAATCTCTCAAATTTAGAATCTTATACAATTCAAGTGGAAATTTGTTATCCTAATTCTGTTTTTGTTAAATTCACACTGAAACACACGAGCAATTTTTTCTTCTGGACACAACCGCCTTAAAATTATGACCCTTTGCCTTTAGTTTGCGTGTCTCTACATATGTGCTTTTAAGTATCTGTATTTTTGTCACTTCCATTCATTTTCATGATAGGGCAAATCCATTTTAGTCAACAAATAGCGTATTCAATTGAGACATATTAGCTGAGTGTCATGGAAGCTATTGTTTTTAATGGTGGATGAGAAAACAAGGACAGTACCAAAGGATTGAACTACTGGAAGTTCAAGAGTAGATTAGATACCACTGATGGATCTTCCTAGCTGGATGAGTGCATTCGATTCTAAAATTCTCTTTTTATTCTTAAACCACTTCCTATCTGATTACTGAAAGATAGAGATCACATCCCAAATGAGATTGAATTCCATAAATATGTAGACTAAAAATGTGTGATTTGCTGCTATTCTATCCATTTATACATCTAGTTCAACAGGATCTCAATACTATACTGATGGCGTTATAATCTGCCTGCTACCTGAATTGCCAGCACTGATATAATTGGGCGTGTGACGCACCTTGACAAAAAGTGTGGTTGCTCCGTACATGTTGGGGGTATCTACACCGTTGAGATAAGCTTTGATTTCAGGAATTCCGGGCCCTGCAGCAGTAGGTGCAAAACACACGCAGAGAAGGGCAGCTATCAAAGTGAGCACAAAATTAGCACCCGCAAAATATGCAAATCCCACAAGGTACCTGTAACAATTGTTACAATCTCAATTATGAGAAAATCAATAACATAATTCAAGTCAAATGAGTGATCTTTGGTCTTGTTATTAGTCATTAGCTAGTGGAATCGTATTGAAGAATTATAGTAAGACTTCTGGAAGCATTTAGGAATTGTTGGTCATAGGGAAAACATCACCAACCTTCTATCCTCGATATAGTTCACAACAGCTCGAAGTTTGTAGCCAGCAATGTTTTCGATTGCAAGATTGATAAGGGTGGCTGTCACTCCTGTAAGAAGCCCGACCAAAAATGCCAGTGTCCATTTCAAGAACACATACTGTAATACTTGAGCTCTGGATCTCCTTCTCCAGTCATGCTTGAAGAGATCATTCTCGTTGATCCTAAAACACGCACACACAATTAGGATATCCAATTTCTGTTGGCCCAAGTAAAGAAAAGCTATACTTGATCTAAAGATAAGATTATTAGTTGTTCTTACTCATAGTCCAAACTTTCAATATGGGAGACCTTAGCTCCAACCAAGGCAAATGGACTGGATGATAGTGTTCTGTTTCTCTTGAGGAGAGGCTGACGCAGTGAATTGCTCTCTGGATCTCTTTCTTCTTCATTTTGTTGTCCGTCCATGTTATTAATCGTTGCTTCTTCTACTAATCGAGTTGGCTCCATGCTGGATAATATAGAAAGATTGAAGAAAATTGCAGAAGCACCTCTAGTTCTACTGGTTGGGTGCAGAAGAAGTAAAGAAAAGAAGATACCAAGTTGTTTTATCTGGTTATTGGGATTCAAAGGCACAGAGGAGCAAGAATCATTTTAGTTGTTTTCATATCTAAGCTTGTCTTCTTCCTGTGGGAATATTGCACATGAGCTGATAGATTATAGACACAACTTGGTGTTTTTTAAATACCAGATAATGGTTACTCAACTTAGTTTGAACATGATAGGTAGTATCTTGGTATTATATTAATTTTAGGATGAAATAATTGTTGGGTAAAAATTTGAAGAGGGAGCTTTTGCCAGTGAGGCAGTTACTGTACTTGGTCCATTTCCTAATGGGACAAAAACAAAGGAAACGTGGAATCTTGCTAATGCTTGATTACAGACATCCTTGCACTGGAGCCCTGGATTGGTGTTAGGTATGTAATGATGTCTGTTGTAAACATATCTAATCACAGTCAACACGATTTATATTCTTTAATTTACACTTGCTTTGAGTTACCAGCACGCATCACCATCCACCCGATAGTAAAACTATTTTAACGGGAATGATTAGTTTATTAGTCATGCAACAACTCAACCCTACTAATGATATTGTTTGGTTTTGATCTAGAAATGCACGGTTTTAAAACGTGTTACAAGAAGTTACAATGTGTTTCTTATATATTCAAGATCTTTTTGTGTTTTGTTCAACAATATTTAAGGTTGCACGTGAAACGATTCTAATACACAATTCTAATACCATATGTAACAGTGCTACATACTTCTAAAACGCATAAGTCGTAATTAAGATCTAGAGTTTGCTTTTGTATATATCCAACATCTCTCCATTGTTTTGCGAATATGAAATTTACCTAGGTTGTTACAATTCATTAGAATTTACATAGGTTGTTACAATTCATTATAATAATGTTGGGTAAATAACATTGAAACTCTGAATCTGATTTCCGTGCTATACGGAAAGTGACTTGTTAATCTGTGTCTCAAGGGATGAGTATATCAATAGCTATAATTCAGTGTTAATTATCGATTTAGCATCCTCCTTTATTTGATATGATTGAAACGTAGTAGTAGCATATATGATTTTCACATGGTGACGGAGTAAAATCTCATGCCATGAGTAGTAGTGATAAAATCACTTTTGTTGTACGCTAATCAAGTTTGATGATTAACTAGAAATTGCGAATTTAGACACTTTTTTGACAAGAAGCAACCCCCACTTCAAACCAAGAGGTTGTGAGTTCGAGTCTCCCCAAAAGCAAAGTGGGAAGTTCTTGGAGGGAAGGATGCTGGAGGTCTATTTGGAAACAGTCTCTCTACCCGTACACAATACTCTTCCCATACCCTACTAAATGAGATTATACTGGGTTATTGTTGTTGTTGTACGCACTTTTTGACACTCTTAAACACTTGCATTATTTAAATAAAAGAAAATAAGTGGCTAAATGGTGTACACCCATGTAGCCTGGACCATCATAACATCGGAGCTGTCCAGACAGAGAAGCACCAATCGATCTCTTAGGCATTTGACATGTGAGGATTAGATCCAATCCAACGATGGAAACAAAAATGGCCTTTCAGATGACTCAAAAGTCATCTTATCCGAGCCTCAATTTCCATACTTTATTTTCTCTCCAAAATATTGGTATTTTATATGGTACAAAAATGGCCTTTCAGATATCTAATAAGTCATTTATGCAAATTGGTATGGGATAGTATGGTAGGACATCGGGGTGCCAATCAATTCAACACATGATTGGAGCTCCAGAAACATCTTCCGAACTCTTTTACTTTAATCCCTTTATACTAAAAAAAAAAAAAATGGATATCACTAATCCACAACATAGTTAAATAGGCACAAAATTAAATAAATCCATAATATAGCTAATTAGTCCAATAAGTTTGTCCAAAATAAGTGTTACTTTAGAAAAAGGAGACATATTATTTTTTCCAAGGTACTCTTATTCCAATGAATGATATATAACGAAATCTCTCTAACAGTAATTCTTCATTGTGAGTAATATTAGTAATTAATGTTAAATGATTTTCTTGACCATAAAATGAAAAGCAAAACCACAATCACGAGGTCACGAAATGCCCGTAGAGACTCGACATTGCCAGATAAGTTACTGGATCAGATGCCACGACAAGTGGCCGCCCTGGGTCTGTTTTTAAACATCAGGGGAGCTTTTTCTCATGAGACTCGTCTTCCTCTCTATCTTTATAAAAATGTACATATTAATTGCACCCACCTAAAAGTGACAAGTTAAAATTTTCACTAGCTGAAAAATCATGTACTACTTTTAAATTGTCTTGTTATGAACTCGAACAAAATAAATTTCGACACAGCTGTTATCATGTCGAATCTTGTCATTGCGTAGCGTTTACCCTTAAAAATGGATAACAATTAAATTTATATGCAATTATAAAAATATGTGAATTAATTCGATCCAAGTGATTAATGACGCTAGATAAACAAATAAAATACAGAATAAATTGTCAACCCAGTGATGATAGTGAGCCCAGGCTCAATTGAAAGCTTAACTAGAAGCATGCCTTCGGTTTCGAGCCAAGGCTTGTGAAGAACTTATCGGCGGAACCAAGAACTTTGAATAGTTTGTAAAAGCAGAAAAAACAAATGTATATAGCCTTGGGATGTGTGTTACAAAGTGTCTGATGAATAGTCAGTTTTCCCTTTATATAGTAGGAAAGTGTTACTCTAAGTACAATTCTAAAAAAGATAAAATCTTTCTTTTCGCTAATTACTGATCTACCGTTGATACGGACCGAGATTCACGCCGTGATATCCGATAGGGTGCGGATATCACGACCCTTTGTTAATCATGTGCGGTCGATTGGCAATGTTTCCTGAGGTCTCGTTAATCGGATCTGGTCCGGGGTCACAATTTTTAGGGCTCTGGAGGCAGGTGTTTAGTTCGAGCTTGTATACGGGCGGCTCCCGTCTTCAATCTCGATTACACACAATTATGTCCTCTCTTCGTTCCCCCCACCAGGAAATCGGGGTGCTTATTATCTCCGATTTTACCAATATACAAATAGTCCCCACGTTTCTTAGAGGGTAGGTTTGCCGAAACAATTAGAAACGATAGATGTTTCTCGGCTCCTTCTTTCGTACGTTATAACAGAAAATGACGAAGAAGCCGAAACATCCCGTTAGTCACGTCGCTCTGACTTCGAGCATGTGTCAACCATCGGTTGGTTACCTCTGAATGTGAAGCGACGCGAAATTTTTTCTATATAAGGTTTCACCCCATGTTCTTTTTTCACTTTTCGACCAAGCTTCTACCATCAAATTCTCAAGCTATCATCAGCCTTCTTCAAACTTTCATATCTTCCCCCTTATTCTTCAAGATTTTGCAGTAATTTCTAGGTTTTTACCCAGATTTTTTCCAAATCATCATACTCAACTCTTCATCTTTCAAAATCTTCTCTTGAGTTTTCAACCTTCTTCAAATAACAATGGCTAAAACATTAAAATATGTTCCCCAACAACCTGCTTCTTTTTCTCAACTGACCGTTGATATCAAGGCAGTTACTCCCGAAATTGTTGTCCTCAAGACAGCTGCACTTGACGTGGCTTCCAACGAGCCGGACCCGAGCCTCCCTTTAAAATATTCTTCCCCGGGGGCTGCTCAATTGCAGATAACTTTAAGGTCGAAAAACCCTCGTCTAAACAGGACCGGGGTGAAGGATCATTGAGGTATATATGCTCCATACTGAGGACGTCATTCCTGTGGTCCGAAATGACTGCAATTGGAAAGGTAAGAGCGTAGTAGTCCACGGGCCCAAGGATGTCATCACCACATATGTGGAGAGGTACCTAAGTGTTTGCACTTACCCCTTCACACTAGGTTCGGTGGAACCGTTTGTTTTGGATTTTTGCAAAAGGTACCAAGTGTGCCTTGGGCAAATCCATATGCCTTTATGGACGATTATGATCCTCCTTTGTTACTTCGTAAACAAAATCAAATCTCGTCGATTCACTATCGATCATCTGCTCCATTTATATAGTCCACGAATCTTCCGAAAGGGGACTAATAAAGCTTATACGCTGGGCCAGCAAGGCCCCATTTTCGAGCATTGATTAAGACAGAGACTGGGGTTGGCAGGGACACTTCGTTTGGGTGAAGAGCGAAGACTTGATTCCCCCCGAGTTCATGCCATTCCCTAGAAGTGGAATGCATCTCGTAAGTACAGTCTCTCCTTAAGCGTCAATTTTATTTATTTATTTCCTTTCTTCCTATTTCGTATTTGTGGTAATGCAATAGTTACTCGGGTTCCAAACGCTATCCCTCGTTTCAAGGAGTGGATCGAGGGCCTTTGTACACAGATGTCATATTCCTAGCACGCATGACTCAAGCTCTCGAAGGGCCAACGGGAGTCTCGTTCCCATGGTAAGGTCTTTCCCCGAATAGATAATATCGGGCTTTCTAATTTACATCATAGTGACTCTTCTTTCCCCTATTTTCTTTTTGTAGGTTTGCCTAAGACCACTGAATTTAGGCCTTTAGAAGGGGACGAGGGGGTGTCGTTGTCCGTTGATCCCTCCGTTTTAGGATAGCTCAGGGCTGCAGCGGGCTTCGGTCTCCCTAAGCTCACAGAAGAAGAAAAAGAAAAGATTGGATCGTAAGCCAAAATAAAGCTCTGGATCCCGAGCACCTGACTCGGACTTGCTTCTTCGGCTCAGGGATGAGTCTGAAGAAGAAGATATTTTTATAGCCAACAGATCGACCCCTACCCAAGAGCAGGTAGCAGCCATCAGCCGAGGGGGAGATTCGTGAGGCCGATCTCCCTCAGACTTGGGATATTGATGTGGAGATGGTGGCTGAGACCCCCCGAGATATAGGCTCTGCTCCGAAGGAAGCGCCTGGTATAAAAGAGACTTTTAGAATGCCCTCCTATACCGAGTCCATGCTTGAGGAAGCTAAATCAGGAAAGGAGAGGTCCAATGAAAGGGTCCATGGCACGAACAATCCCCCCTATTCCATTTTTTTAATGGTGTGGACTCGTCTACTTTGAAAGATTTTTTCGGGCTAGGCGACCTGGAAGTTTTGAGGAAGGACCTGTCTTCGGAAGGGCCAATTTTAAGCCCGAAGTTGATCAATCATTTCCCTGCCTCGAGTGCGAACCCCGATCGCAAGAGATCGATTATTATTACCATTCTTGAGGATGCCCAGAATCTATCTGCCCCCATAAGGATAGCCAGCTATCTCCGATGCCTAGTAACCGAGGAGGACCGGGCAATAATGAATAAGATGAATGTGTCATTCCTCTTCAATGAGGCACAGAAGGAATTGAACCGGGTATCGTCATGTCTTTTTTAAACTTTACTTAAGTTTTGATATTTCTTACGTCCTTCATCATTTTGTAGGCCTCGTTACTCCACGATGAGAGTGTTACTCCACGATGAGAGTTTTATCCATTACCGGGCTGAAGTCAATCAGCTCAAGCTCGAGGTCAAGGAGTTGACCCAAAAAGGGGATATGTACAAGCTCCTCAGTGAGCAAAAAGAAGGGGTCATTAAGGAACTTCAGGCCGAGCTGGATAAAGCTTAGAAAGAAACATCGATTCTAAGGCGAGAGCATGCCAAATTGGTCGAAAAGGTAAAGGTCCTTGAAGTTAGAAAAGAGGAACTAGTCATAGTGGCTAACGACCAAACCTCGGAGGTCCAGCAAAAGATTGACCATCTTCGAAAGGAGATGGATGAGATCCAAGTCATGGGCAATTGGTGGAAGAGTAAAATGGATCTGCTAGCCTCAGGGAGGGAAACCTCCCAAGTAAAGCTTTCTTCGGTAGATGTGGGTAGCGAAGGAGAAAGATGATAAACCGGCTCAGCTAAATGAAGATCTCCGAGCACAGTTAAGTTCGACCGTTGCAGAATAGGATACCCTTTGGAAAAGAGCTCGAAGCAACAAGGTCCCAGCTGGAGACAAACTCTGTCGATGCCGAGGAGATGGTGTACCAGTACAAGGCTGATGTTGAGGCAGCTGAGGCACGCCTGAAGACCTATGTCGAATATGTGAGGGGACTGTCTCGAAGGGAGATCCTTGAAGATATCTATGCTCGAGGTTTCAACTTGTTTGCCTAGGTCGAGGAGGAAAAAAGACTTGAGGTCGAGGCCAAGAAACTAGCTGAACCCGAAGGTGAAGAGGGCTCCGAAGACTCCGAAGGACCCGATGGTTCGGATGATGAATCAGGCTCTGGTGAAGATCAGGCATGAATGCCTTAGGATTTTTTTAATTTTTTATACATATGTTTTGTTCATTTTGAGGCCATTTTTGTATGGCCTATGCAAAGATATTCCAGAATATATAAAATTTCCCCCATTTGGCAATTTCAACTATTTTAGCATCTTTTTACGATTCCTATTCTTGCAAATATTTCAAATGCCTTAGCATATAGAATCTAATATAGTAATAAGTCGTTTGTTTTTCGAAGGTTGAAATAGAACCTAACCTCGATGAAATTTTTTATTTTCTCGAAGCTTTGAAAACTCGAAGCGACCGGAAGTTTTCCAAGAATGCTTAAGTGTTCTTAGACAATGCTTTTGTCAAGGGTAACTAATCTCGTCCAAATAACGCCTCTATTCATGGTTAGGAAATGGTCTATGCAATAGTAATACCCAACAAGGAGTGGAGGCCGATTTTCCACAGGGAACTCTGAATGGGACTTAGGGGAATATAATATAGTGTATGAACTTAAACTGTCTCAATTTACACTTCCACAGACTTGGGTTGTATCTAGGTCTAATTTAAACTAAGATTGCAAACTAAGAAATGAATTAGGAGTTCATTCATCAACGATAAGGTAAGCTAATCCCACCTATTTTGAGTTAAGTACATCAATTATGCATGGATTTTAGCATGAAAATGGGTAGAAAATTGAGGGTTAGAGGAAGACCTAGAAAATTTGTGTTCTTGGATTTTGATCACGATTTTGGATATAGAATTGAGAGAATATTATATATTTGAGTTTCTAAGGTCATGGGCAAAGTTTATCTTCAAAAAAATTTCGGATTTCAGGAATGTGGGCCCGAGGGCATTTTTGTCAACTTTTCGTTCGGGGTTAGGAATTATTATAAATTGGGTTGTAAAGTATAATTGAGTATATATTAATGGATTTATATGATCGTTGGCTAGTTTTGGAGCATTGTGCATTGGTTCAAGTCTTCGAAAGAATGTAGAAATGCCAGTTATGAGTCTTCGGAACGAGGTGAGTCTCCTTTCTAATCTTGCAAGGGGGAATTCACCCCATAGGTGAGTTAAATTGGTTATGTGCTCCTATTTTTAGGGGCTACGTGCGCACGAGGTGACGAGAGTCCATGCATAGCTACTATTATGCAATTGTCCGGGTAGTCTAGGACCCAAAAACATGTTATACTTGGATTAATTGTGAATCCATTGATGTCTTGAATTGCTTAAATCACATTAAATTAATAAATGGATTTCTAAAAAGACTTAAGCTTCGTTTTCTCAAATTACTAAAGAGAATTGGCCTTTCTTGGATAATTGCTCCATGTTGACTTCTAGATTGATTGTCTGTCTGTGTGTGTTTATTTTTGGAACGGGCCGAACGCCTCGGCAGATTAATAGATGCATCTATAGGCGCGTCGTAGACCCTCGGCAAGTACACATTTATTTCTGTTGGATCGGGCCTTCGCCTCGGTGTGATCTGCGCATGCTTGTATTGCTGCCTGAACTTAATTAAGTTATTATTGCCCTTTTGTGGCTTAAAAATATTTGGATTATATTTAAAAGGAATTCTGGAAATTTTCCTATGAAAAAATTTTGTGTTCACTTGTTTCCTCTATCTGGATTAAAAATCATGCTTATAAAATAAATCCACTATTA
>MU757813.1:81698-94328 GCA_026770625.1 Nicotiana glauca
ATATATATATATATATATATATATATATATATATATATATATATATATATATATATATATATATATATATTGGGGATGAGTAATTATTGAACCATTAGAGAGTGTCAGAGTTTTACCATCTCGTCTCTACTCCTTCGGGATTAGGCGGGATACTCACTGAGTACACGTTGAATACGTACTCATACTACACTTCTGTGCATTTTTTGTTGCACGGGTATATATACCTCTAGCAGCCTACTGGGCATAGCAGTATGGATGACTCTGGGTCTAGGTGAGCTGCATTGTTCGAGACGACCCGCAGCTAGTGTAGTTCCTTCCAGTACTTTCTTATTATTTATTCCATGTCCACTGTATTTCGGACATATGTTGTATTTTATTTTCCATATTGATAGTTGCTCATGCACTTGTGACACGGATTTCTGGGATGGTTTCATAGGAAGTGTACTAGTCATTTATTGTTTAATTTGAATTGAAGTAATGATTGTTTTTAAATTATGAAAAATGTATGGAGAAACCTTGGATTTTCAAAAGTATTAAAAGATGATTAATTGATAATTTAGTTGGCTTTCCTGACAGAGGTTTCCGGTGCCACCACGACCCTTAGTGGATTTTGGGTCGTGACATCTTTGATGAAGTCATTCTTGCCTTCGGACTAGGGCCTCCTCTTCGCTTTAACCGGATGGAACTTCGGATCCAAACTCAGCTTGTGAATGGTTATCTTCGGCGGGATCCCTGTCATATCAAGATGGGACCAGGCAAAACAAGACATGTTAGTTTTAAGGAAAGTAATGAGTTCTTTCTTGAGCTCGGGGGTCAACCCCGTGCCTAGGTATACATTTTGATCCGATAGGTATTCGGTCAATGTAACCTTCTCCAGCTCTTCAACCATAGGTTTGGTGGCATTGGTAACATCAGGACGTATGGACGATCTAGGAACTCTGTAATCATCTTCTTCATCGACTTCTTGTCCCTCCGGTCCAATCGAAACCGGCACTGATGATTGCTATTTGACTTCGGCCTTCATGGCCGACTCCCCACCTTTCATCGTCGATATGATGGTTATTAGGAGTATTTCATCGAGTACGAATATTTTCTTTGCGGCTGGTTGTTCTCCGTACACTGTCCTGATTACCCCCGGTGTAGGGAATTTATTTTAATACCTGGTGCAGGGTCGAAGCTACTGTCCTCATATTGTAAACCTACGGTCTTCCAAATAGAGCATTATATCTCATATCCCCTTCGATCACATAGAATTTCATTTCCTGGGTGGTTCTGGCAGTGTTCACTGGTAGGGTTATCTCCCCTTTAGTAGTTTCGCATGCTATGTTGAACCCGTTCAACACCCGAAAAGCTGGCACTATCTATTATTGGAGACCTAACTGTTCTACAACTCTCGATTTGATGATGTTGTCCGAGCTACCTTGATCAATAAATACACGTGTAACTCAAAATTTATTTATGAGTACATATATTACCATTGCATCATTATGTACGATGCCTTCAGCATCCTTATCGTTGAATGAAATGGTTCCTTTAGAGATATAATCTCAGGTTTGTTTTTCCCTTGTGATGGATACCTCAGTGCGCTTTAGTATGGGCCCTGCTGGGACATCGACCCTTCCAACGATCATGTTGATAACGTGTTTTAGTTCCTCCTATTCGGTTTGCTTGTTGGATTCCCTATTCCGGAAGCAATTTTTGGCTTGATCACTCAAAAATTCCCGTAGATACCCGTTATTGAATAATTGTGCCACTTTTTCTCTTAACTGTTGGCAGTCCTCGGTTCTATGGCCTATGAGTTCCATCATACTTACACATTAGGTTAGGGTCCTTTTGGGCAGGGTCGGACTATAAGGGTCGAGGCCACTTGATGTCTTTGATGTGCCCGATAGAAGATACAATGCTAGCAGCATCAACGCTAAAATTATATTTTGACAACCTCGGTGCCTCCATGGCCTCGAGTGGCTTGTCGAAACTTTATTTACTCATGAGTCCCTTGCTATTATGACCTTAATCATTTCTCCTTTAGTTTCTCGTAGAATTATGCCCAGATCTTTTACCCCTTCGATCTTCGCTATATGGTTAAGACCGATATTTGTTCGGTCTTAGCTCATGATTGGTGAATCTTTTAGATCTATCATTGACATTGATGGGATAAACGGATTCGGAAGGGGCCCCGAGCCGGTCGTCATTGACTCTAATGTTTTACTGGTACCTGTTATGGACATCGCCCAAATTACCGCCGGGTCTATCAGATTCTACTTCAACTGTTGCGAAGCCAAGGAGCTTGTGGGTTAAGTCCTTGAGTAAACGCCTGAATGACCCAATAATCTGCAACGGGGGGCAAATCCATCCTTTCCATTTGTAATCTCGATATGAATTCCTTGAGCATCTCGATATCTCTTATTTTTACCTTGAATAGATCTGATTTTCTGGTTTCGACCTTGATAGCCCCAGCATGTGCTTTTACAAAGGCATATGCAAGCATAGCAAACAAATCAATAGAATTTGGGTGTAAATTATGATACCATATCATTTCTCCTTTTGACAGAGTTTTTCCAAACTTTTTCAACAAAATCGACTCGATTTTGTCATCCTCTAAATCGTTTATCTTGATGGCACACGTGTAAGAGGTTACGTGCTCATTTGGATCTGTGGTTCCTTTATACTTCAAAAGAATGGGGCATACGGAGCTTCTTCGGGATTGGCTTTGGAGTTGCGTTCTAAGGGAAAGAATTTGGACTAATTTCTTGGAATCCAAGCCCTTAAATATCGGGGGCACACCTGGGATTTGATAAACTATGGAGTTGTAGGTCTCCACTTTTTTGTCGTTGGCCTCAATTTTCTTCTACCCCAACTCCACCCGCTTTGTCAGTTCCTCAAGCATCTTAATTATTTCAGGGTTGGTCCCGATCTCAGCTTTACGAGGCCTTTCTATGACTTGCTCGTTCCTTCACGTGTTTTCTCGGGATTGTTCAATCTCAATTCTGCTAGGGTTGTTAGTCTTGCAACATTTCAAGATTACCCTCATATTGATCCCGTCGACCTCACCTTCGAGCGTACCTCAAGCCATTGGTCGGGCTTCTCCACGAACGATGTTCTCAGGGTCTGTTGGCAGGTTAGCTTTGATGGCCACACGCGAGTTGGCATTGATTGGGTCCACAATTAGGACTCTGTTGGGATCAGCAGAAGGAACCTCGTTGCTAGATGCTACATTGTGGTTTTCACCATGGTGGTCAGGCTCAATATCAACGTTGAAGTTAGCAGACTGTGAGTTTGACATCTTAAGGTAGATCTCGAAAAACAAGCGTAAAATATAGTGCGTTATGGAAATTTGTATCAAACTACCATATTATCTAAACTATTTACCCTTAAAATGGATAAGAATTGACTTTATGCGCGGTTTTAAGGATATGAGAATTAATTCCATACAAGTGATTAATGACTCTAGATAAGCAAACAAAATACAGAATAAATTGTCAAACAGTGATGATAGTGAGCCCGGGCTCGACTGAAAGCTTAACTAGAAGCCTGCCTTCGGTTCCAAGCCAATGCCTGTGAAGAACTTATGGGCAGAACTTTGAATAATTTGTAAAAGCAAAGAAAATAAGTTTATATAGACTTGGGTAGTGTGTTACAAAGTGTATGATGAATAGTTAGCTTCCTCTTTGTATAGTATGGGAGTTTTACCCTAAGTACAGTTCTAAAAAGGGTAAAAATCTTTATTTTTGCTAATTACTAATCTACTACTGATACAGGCTGATATTCATGCAGTGATATCCGATTGGGCGTGGATATCACGCCTTTTTTTAATTCTGTGCGATTTTTAGCAATGTTTCCCATGATCACAATCGAATCCGGTCCGGGGTCACAATTTTGATGGCTTTGGGGGAAGGTGTTTAGTTTGGGCTTGTGTACGGGCATCTCCCGTCTTCAATCTCGATTACACACAGTTATGTTCTCTCTTCGTTTCCCCCACCAAAAAATCGAGGTGCTCATTACCTACCATTTTACCGGTATACACTTAGTGAGTATTAAGTATTAACTATGTAATTGGCAAGAAAGAACAAAAATGTCATAGTGTTACTCAGAGAGAATTAGAAGTTCATTTTCTCCCTACTTTTGGAGTTTTTTTCTCCTTTACTCCGTGTGTATTCAAGGGGTTACCCGACACCTCTTCATCAAAAATTACAGTGCGCAATAAATATTTTTTGTGTGTGCATATATATATATATATATATATATATATATATATATATATATATATATATATATATATATATATATATATATATATATATTTATATATATATATTATCAACATTCCCCTTTATCCAACAGTCTTTACCCAACGAACCCTCTCATGACTACACTCTTTCTTACTTGCCCGAGTAGTACGACGTATGCGTTGTCGTACAGGCCTTCTGATGGCTCGATCTTGATAGTGGTTGGTGTGGTCACCGCTGTTATGCCTCGTGAGTATGACTACGGCTTGGTCGACCCCTTATCGTTCCTTTTAAGGACAACCATTTTGTGATCAGATTTTTGCCCATACAGTAACTACGATGAACACAAATAATGTATGATTAAAAAAATTAAAATATTTTAAATACCATGTTGTTTGACTCAAAATATATTATTACATTTTTGAACAAATCAACTAATAAAAAAAAAGATGGGGTAAATCTTAGCTAAGAATAATAATCTCTAGAATGCAAGATGTATAAGATATATGCAAAAGGATGATGTTCCTCAATTCGTTCTCCTGAAATTTTAAAGTTACCAACTATTTTTTGGTGTAAAAGAATGTTACATTCAATCTTTTGTTTTTTTTTATGAATGAGTCGCCCCTTACAAGGTTTCCCCCATCCCCTCTCTCTATTATAAGAGATAGACCCTTATGAACCTTAAAAGACTCACTTTGAGGAATATTCGAAGGAATATTCCTAATGCCCCCTATTGGGCCTACATTACTGCAAGGGCCGTACAATCTTTGTCCCCTTGTTTAATATCCTTTGCAAGGCATCGAGTGAAGAGTACCTCGTTGTTGGTCCTTTTCATCAACGGTCGTAGTCATCCAAATTTGGACCCATACAGTTAGTCCTTCCGCTTTGTCGAGGTTACAACTTGATGCGCCCTTGATAAACGGATACCGCTTGTTTTTATGGAGAAATTAGGCCTTTTGAGACGTTACGGCTTGGCTGATAACGGGAAGTCTGCATGCTTAACAAGACACTGAATAAAGTGTTTTACCGGGAAATAACGTCACTTCCACGTGCGTCATCATTACGCGTATTCTCGAGAAAAGGGTTGGGGGCTTGTCGCTTCGATTTTGATGCTCTTCTGCAACCGTTTGCTTCGATTCTGGTGCTACCTAATCTTANGCCCCTTTAATTTCTTCGTGAGTTGACTTTTTTATATTTTGATCACTCTTAGTGAAAATCTAGATTTCGCCACTAGCAAAGTATAGAATTTAAGAAAGCAATTATATCTTACTTTATCTTGGTTGGTCATATTCTTTGATCGTCTTTATTAGCAAAGTTTAGTGTAAAGGAAAATGAGTACACATATCTAAAAATACGCCTTTTGGCTGCCTCGTTAAAAACCTTGCAAGAAAAATCCAGTGGGACAAAATCTTGTAAGGGAAAAAGAGTACAACGTGCATTAACTCCCCCTGATGAGAGCATCAATTCACATCCTTGATCCTTCACATTCCAATCTTGTGCACCATCTTCAAGAGATCGTTGGTAGAGATTTGATAAATAAATCAGTCATATTAACTTGAATGAATATTTTTCACCTTGAAATCATCATCTGTGATAGATATATAATGTCTTATTAAATATCGTGGAATGACTCTTCAATATCTCCATAGAGGTATTCTCGCTATCACATTATCATGCTTATAGTTATAACAAGATACATATGTGCACAAAATGCATTTAGGATATGGTACTTCAGGACCAAGAATTGTAATGCTTTAAACGATTTAAATCCTTCAAGGATTGTCATATAAGTTAAGTAATATAAGTAATATAATAGACTTTAGATGATATCAAGTTTTCATATCATGCTAGACATATAAGATAGATAAAAGTAACTGTATACATCATTGACTTTATACTTTCAATTGTTTGAACTGCAGGTCCAAAACTACATGTCTTCCACATGAAACCAATTTCACTTGAATTTTTTCTCCAGACTTAAGATCCTCATACACATTTAGCGGTATCATAGAAGTCGTCGATGAACATTTTATATCAGTTTTAACATTTTTAATAAAGATATAACATAGAGATCTCTTCATTCATTTCAGGTACCTAAACCTCTTCTGAGGTTTTATGAAGTATTATATCATGTGATCTTCTAGATCACTTGGCTCCTTTATTATGATCATTTGCTCATATTCTTTATCAAGAAGTTTATTTGAAAATTATTTGTCCATATGATTTAAGCGTACCATAGACTTTGTCTTTCTAGGACTTAATAGGAGCTTTTGCAACGAGAATATAGTTACTTTCTTTGGGTCAGCAAATGAGTCTGACATGCTTTGCAATATGTTGCAAATGAATTATCTTTTTTATGAACCCCAAGTTCATATTATCTTATTCGAGGATCTAGATGTACAAATGATAATTCATTCCACGTAACTTTTTCTCAACTGTTTATCGTGTCTCTCCCTCATGTTAGAATAACTAGCTTATTTCCTCAACTTTAAAAACTCATCTTTGTGCGTTATGGTGTTAATCAAAATATACACCGCACATCAATAATAATAAAATGAAATTATTTGGTTCCTGAACCTGAACCATTTGTGAGGGAAGAATGTAATATACTTTCGTATATAACCTATATCAAACTGTTATAGATAACTTTGTTCTCATAAGCAATAGTTTAGTTATTAAGTGGATGCACTCAATAAATTAGTTTGTTAAACTAACTGTGATGTAAACCAACTTATCAAGATGAACTTCTTGAATAGAAAATCTGAAAATTATGCTCGAAATTAAATAGTTGAGCAAGTTACCTCGCAAAACACCATGTTGCGAGTTAATAATAATTGCACATGTAACCATCTCATAGATGCATCTTATGTTGTATACATGGCAGGTGAATGGGATATTCACCTTTTGATATTTTCAGTATTCATGGGATTCAATTCCAATTTTAGTTGGTCAATTAATTAATGAGAACAAGCAACATTAGAGAATTCGTAAAGAATTTTCTAGTTCTTTAATATTTACCCATGTGAATTCTCTTTTATTTTTGCACTTCATACTTAAATTGATATGACTAAACTACCTATGCCAAGTGGATATCAATAAACTCCAAATTTATTATCATATGTGTTTTATATCAATAAACTTCTACTTTATTATAGCATTCTTTTATTTGTATAGTACAAATTGAAGAATAAAGCGAGTAACTTTTTGCATACATATTACCCCGCTACAAGTTGTAGTAATAGAAGATATTAAATATTTTCTTTATTTATAGTCTTAATATAATCAACCGCTTTCGCGTATACTTTGGAAACTGAATAAGTTTCTTTGAGGCTTACTAAAACACAATACCTTATTGGTAATCAATTGTGTTTCTCCAAAATAGTAATAAATGGATCTTTCAGATCTCTCAATTAATTTGGCACTACCACATATTCATCAACATCCATATGGTGAATATTTCTTTTAAAGAGAAAGTTATACCATTATGGGTGTGGTCAAAATTATATGCGAGATCTGTTTCTTGCATTACCGTTATTTTTTAATAATCACAATGTCAAAATATTTTGGCATACAATAAGTACGTGACCAATGGCCATTATGCAATAATCATGAAATAATTTTTTTATTTCATCCCAAACTTCTTTCTAGAGGTTAGTGTGCTATATTCACTACCACTAGCACGTTCATATTCTTCCAAGAATGAATATGTATTCATAAATCAGATATTATCAAATTCATATCATGAATGGACCATAATCATCTATATGTAATTTATAAAATCTCATGTCAAATCAATGACAATTATGACTTTCACAAAGTGAAAGATTATTTTGAGAATCCTTATTATTCTCATTATCACAATGATGACGATTATAATTTTCAGTGGCGGAGCCACATTGAATCAAGAGGTGTCAAGCGACACCCCTTCATCGTAAAATTATACTATATTGCTAGATAATTTTTTTTACTTTAAGTATATTTACTATACGTTGACTTCCCTTGATTTTTCGACGTATCTAATTATTTATATTTTGACACCCCTTGGTAAAAATTCTGGTTCCGCCACTGATAATTTCGCCTATTGCCACGTCCACATCCATTGATACTTTCACGGTAATAATTTTATCTTCTTTCAGACTTATTACATATTGCTATCACATTCTCTTAATGGAATGAAAATGGAGCAAATTCAATGGGACGAGTTTTCACTTCTTGTGCTCACGATCATACATCACTTTGATCATGGCAAGACATAGAAATTTTACCACTTCGAGTAATTATAATTTCTTACTAACTCCATTAGAGTTATAATCAAAATTTATTGTCTTTGCTTGTATTAAAAATTAAATTATAGAATAAAAGAGAAAAATACTGTAAAATACATACCTTAAATCCAGAATTTAATCATAAAGGAAGTTCATGGAACAATTGACAATCATTATGCTCAATCCCAAAGCTTCTACGCAATTGGCTAGAGTCTCGTATTGATAACGTGTTATGAACAATAAAAGAAGAGGGAGAATATTGCAGAGAAAAGTAGGGGGAATTCTTATTGCTTTTTTGGGATGAATTATAATGGAATAGAACCCTCTATTTATAGGGAAAAAGTGATTTAACCACCAAGTAACAAACCCTAAAATCTCTCTGAAATATAAACATTCGTCTTAAATAGAATTCTATTTATAAAAAATTTTAACTAAAGTCTCGTAACTATAGTAAGGATAACAAATGTCAGCCACTGTTTGCACAGTACCAAAAGCTTTTACCTTATACACGATGGGGTACCACACATTAATAACATCTACTATATGTTCTGAACTAGTAGTGGCGTTCGAACAGTATAATTTTTTCAAAAAAAAAAAATATTTATTGAAAATAAAATAAAACCTTTTAATCCAAAACGTCACAACTCACAAAATTAGGCCTTAGCTGGGGCAAGAGTCCAAGACCATCCTTCCCACCTGGACAGGCCACGAAGATTGAATAAAAAGGAAAGAAAGAGGGTCCCATTGGTGACATGTAAGCTGCGATTTTGCAATAATAGGGATATTGAACAATATCGAGTAGCCAATTATTGATTACAGTATTTTCTTTTGACTGATCTGTATCTGGACATGGATATATATGTGGAGAGACGTCTGAACCTTTTTTTTTTTTTTTGTCCGTTTCAAAAAAAATAATTTTTTTTTAAATTTGGAAATAATTTAGTTTAAATTTATAATTTTATCCTTGATGAAAAACTTTTATAACCACACAAATACTTTGGTCCTTTTTAACTTATTTATGACCACAGATTCCAAAAGTCTTTATTTTTTTTTAAACTTCATGTCTAGTCAAACAGGTTCACATAAATTAGAACGGAGGGAGTTCTATTTATTTGTGTCTTCGAATAAATTAGTAGTTGAAAAGATTTAAAATTAAGATACATACTTTTAGTGGTGTTATGATTTTTTTACTTATTAAGAGTATTTTAAATATGAAAAAGAAAAAGAAAAAGTATCCTTGGTCTAACTTACTTAGCCTACTTTCTTTGTTAGAAAAGAGAAAAATATAGATGTTATCCAAAGGCTGTCGGCTTGGACGGTTATGTTCGCAATCCCCACCATTTCTAATTAATCTCAGTTTAAAACTACATCTCAGCTCAGGTGGTTGCTCTAATTCCAATTTTATTGTAATACCAGAACGTATTGGGGAAGATATAAACTGATTGAAAAATGTCCTATCCATATTGGGTGAAGGAAAAAAAATGTATCCAAAATAATAATGGTGGTTTACTTGGAAAGGAACACAAATAAGGGGTGACAATTCAAAATTGACATTGAAAATAATGCTTTAGAGAGCAAATTAAATCATCAAAGATGCTATGGCATCTTAGAACTTGCTGAAACACGTCAAAGCATTAGAACTTCCCCTATTAAAGACAATTAAATATATTTATCCCCTTTGTTGTAGTATTTAAATAGCTCAAAGATCTCTCTATAAACTTTTCACCATATATAGAGCTGATTAATCTCCTCTAACACAATGGATGCTTTTAGTGTAGCGTCAAGGCTGTTTCAAAATTGTTTAAGCAAAAGTTGAAAGTATGAATTCCTAGCTTAAGAATATGAATAAAGAAAGAGAAGGGGCCTCATCATGATTTGTGCTTGCAATAATAGGAATATTGAACAAAGTCTAGTCGCCAATTATTGAATATTTCCTTTTCACTCGGATCTAGACTTGGATACGTCGGTTTTCATTGTATTTTTTTTTTTTTTTTTTTTGGATAATGGAATGATATGTTTACAAGGCTGTATTGACTACCACAAAATTTTATTCTATTTTCTTTGTTAAAAAATAGTATCCGATGGCTATCCATTTGGACGGTTACGTTAGCAATCCCCACAAGAATTAGAGAAGATATGCTTGCATTTAGAAATAGAAGTTGATTAAAGATGTCTATCCAAAGTCGTTGGAAAAATAAAAATAAAAATATGTGATTTAATTGCCAAGACATTGTCTATGGCTTCTTAGAACTTGCTGAAACACGCCAATAATTAGAATACCCTACATTTAGTTTAATAACTTATCTAAAACCAGATCTCTCCTCTTTTCAAAATAACAACAACTAAATGTATTCCTTTTGTTATTTAAATTGGCAACGTGATTGATTGTACGTGGTGTTTTTCTTTGTTTGTTTTCCCTTATGGTCATTTTAATGGCATATACTAAACCATCCAGGAAATTGTGAGATTGACTTCGAGCCACCACATAATAAATACTTTATAAAATAGGTTTGAAACGAAAAGTTGATTTATTTTTCAGATTTATTAGGGTAGCCGTGTAACTAATTTCTGGACGCCAAAAGGATATTAACACGAAAAAAACACTATGTGCAGTTCCCATCTTGTTCAACCGACCACCTGACTTAGTCTTGTTGTTCTCATTTCTCGAGTCCGGAACCAAAATGTTATTATTTTAGATTTAAAATACACAAATAGGTGTAAAAAAAAAAGAAAAAACTATCCTCTATAGCCCCTCAAAATTTTAATAGCCCATGTTTTGTACCACTTACAAAAAATGGCCCTTCGGCCCAAACATATTGCATATAGTAGCCAAAAGGAATGAGTATGACAACAAAAATGCCTGTAGCTTAGTGGATAGGGCTTCTATTTCCTAAGCTGAAGGTCTCAAGTTCGACCTCTACCTGGCGCTAGGGGTGTACATAGGTCGGGTTGGTTCGGATTTTATAATTACCAAACCAAACCAATTGTATCGGGTTATTAAATCTAAAGACCAAACCAAACCAATAAAATTTGGATTTTTTACTCTCGGGTTTTCGGGTTTTTCGGGTTTTTTCGGGTTTTTTTCCGGTAAAATCTTCATAGGACAAAACATATAAATTGTGCTCAAAATATTTCTTTAATCCTAGTAAGATACAATTATATAAAATATTTTCCAAGGAAATAATACAAAATATGAAATGTGTCATGGCATTATACTAAAATATTCAATAATAAAGACAATAAAATTATGTAATATAAATATTACTAATTAAAAAGCTATAATAAAAATAAACATAATCTAAAAGTAATAAGTCATGATAAAATAAATAGACTAATAAGGGAGTGTTAATCACATGACTAGACGCTAATAAAGAAAAATAAAAAAAGATTATGCATTTTTATCTAAATTATTGCAAAACAAAATATAAACATTCAATATATTCCCGTTCATAGTATTGAATTGAATGCCTTTTGTTAACATTAATATTGATTTGATATTGATTTAGGCTTTTGTTTGCATTATTTAGTTTACTAATGTTAATTGCTATAAAACTTATTAGATCATTCAAAATTCTAAGTCCAAAAATAATACCTTAAAAGATAAAATTATGAATTTTCTTAAGAAATATTTATAAATTACATCACAATAAGTATATTTATATATTAAATATATCTAAAATTTCTATATATGTAATGTCGGGTTGGTTTGGTTTCGGTTTGACTTTCTTTAGTTAAAACCAAACCAAATCAATTATGGTCGGGTTTTTTTTTTTCATACCAAACCAAGTCAAACCAAACCATAGTCGGATTTTTTTTCTTGGTTTGACTCGGATTATCGGGTTGGTGCGGTTTGTGGTTTCCTTTGTACACCCCTACCTAGCGCGATAGAGCACCCCTTTTTTGCCTTTGGCCCAAACATATTGCATATAATAGCCGAAAGGAATAAGCATGATAACACAAGCATATGTAGCTTAATGGATAGGGTGTCTATTTCTTAAGCTAAAGGTCGCAGGTTCGACCCCTACTTAGTGCGATGGAGCAAACCCTTTTTTGCTTTTTTAAATTGTATTTTGTACTTTTGGATCTAATAATATTAGCTAAGAATTGAATGACAGTCTATTTTGTATATTTTTTATATA
>MU757813.1:96665-110395 GCA_026770625.1 Nicotiana glauca
AATCTATTTAGTACATTTTTGTATAATGACAGTCTATTTTTGTATATACTAACTATAGAATATATATACATTGATTTTACAATGTTAACCATGATAATTTCTAAGTCTCTGGGTAGTTTTTGTGAGCAAAAAAAGAGAAAGAGATTTGTAATTATTGATAGTGATCGGTAATAGATAAGGTCGCCGATGAGGAAGAGTTCTAGGTCTTTTTGATTTTTCTATGTTAGGTATTGATAGTGATATCTTTGTTTTTTGGAAATTTAAAAGAAAGAATGTTTTCGGAACAAAAGCATTTCAAAAGACAAATTAATTTCAGTTTAAAACAGAAAATTTATTTCATTTCCAGGTTTAAAATTCCTTACCATCCATGTTCATAACACCAAATTCAAGTATGACCAACTCTAAATAGACTATACCAAACACAAACTTTCTTTTATCCAAAACCCACATGGCCAAGAAAAGAAACCACCATATCATGAGCCAAACCTAAAGAATTAAGCACAAAATACGTAGATTTATTATTAATCCTAGTAAAAAAAATGACAGAGACACATGAAAAACAAAGAAAGACTTGTTATTCTAGCGAAATAGAAAAAGTACCTCACTAAAAAGAAGAGAAGAAGAAACCCGACAGTGAATTAGACAGAGAAAAAGCTATTTATAGTTTTGTTTGCCAACTGATTGTCTTAACATTTAGATTTCATATTTTAGGAGGTGGAAATTAATTTTTGTTGAGTTTTACGTGAAGGACTATAGAATGAAGAAGGTATAAAGGGCAGCTTAAAAACTAATTGTTGGTTAGCATATGTTATTTATTTTCGGCTTCAAATTATAATATAAAATAATGGGCTAGCGAGTGATATACTTTTCGGCCGAACGGCCAATTATGTCAATTGCTCAAAAAAAAAGTTATCATACTATATATAATGCCAAAAAACCTGGCGCTATATATTAACGGTAACTGTACTGTTAATGTATAGCGCTAGGTCTTTTGGATATAGCGCCAGAAAACCTGGCGTTATATCCCGCAATTAAAAACCTTCCATCTTCTTCACCCGTCTTCTTCTTCGGCATTATTTTAGTCTTCTATCTTGGTCCCACCACTGTCCAAAAATTGTCCGCCATTATAAAAAAAAAAAAAAAAAAAATTGGATCCCCCCGGCACATAAAACTTGAAGAACGTAGGTCTCACACTCGAGTAGAGCTTCTTGTTATTGTTGATTCACGCTTTCGGAGTCAAAATTTCGATCTATTTGCTTTCCGAAAATTCTAAATCGAGGTCTCTCGATTTATTTTAAGTTGAAACTTTTATAATAATGCATATTATTAGATTTGTATGTGTTCTATTTCGATTTGTATTTTTTTTTTGAAATTAGCATCTTAAATTTATCCGGATTTAATTTTATTGTTTTATATAAAAATATAAATTTGTCTGTTAATATTCTCATTTATATATATGTGCTTTCATGTCGTTTTTGTGTTTTATTTGCAATTAAATTTATTTGTTATTTATGTTTAGTTTAGATTATTTTTTAGCGTAGTAAAATCTAGACCTTTTTAGCGTAGTAAAACGTAGACCCTTTTAGTGTAGTAAAATTTAGAGCCTTGTAGCATAGTAATGTGTAATATTTAAGCTTAGAATTCCTTTTGTTTTAGTATCTTATACTGGTATTTCGATCCTCAAAATATGGAGCCCAGAACCTCTCTCTCTCTCTCTCTCTCTCTCTCTCTCTCTCTCTCTCTCTATATATATATATATATATATATATATATATATATAATCTATACAATTAAGTTATTAAAAATATGAATTTTAATTATAAAAAAAATATATATAGCCAGTGGGCCTCAAAAATATCGAGCCAGGAACCCATATGTAAGTAATTTATACAATTAAGTTATTAAAAAATATGAATTTAAATTATAAAAAAAAACATAGCTATTAATGATAGTTTGATGCCACTGGGCCTAAAAAATATCGAGCCTGGAATCCATACATAAGTAATTTGTACAATTAAGTTATTAAAAATATGAATTTAAATTATAAAAAAAAACATAATTATTAATGATAGTTTGGTGCCACTAGGCCTCAAAATATCGAGCCCGGAACCCATGGGTAAGTAATTTATACAATTGAGTTATAAAAAAAATATGAATTTCAATTATAAAAAAAACATATAACTATTAATGATAGTTTGGTGCCACTGGGCCTCAAAAATATCGAGCCCGAAACCCATAAGTAAGTAATTTGTACAATTAAGTTATTAAAAAATATGAATTTAGATTATAAAAAAAATACATAATTTTTAATGATAATTTGTACAATTAAGTTATTAAAAATTATGATTTTATAGTTGACGACATGGATGCGCGTATACATCCCGGCCTTCGGACGTCGGATCTATTAGCCCTACAGCCCCAGCATAGATCCGAGTATATATGGGAAGGACAGTTGCTTACGAAGACTTTCCGGGCCAGGAGAGTGGATCTACTGTGGGAGTTTTTGAGTCCTCCTCGTGTGGTCCATTACCTGGAGGAGATGGGATTTTATAGGATTATTAGGATTGGCCGGATACAGCTCGACTATGCTTTGATCACGGCCATGATTGAGCAGTGGTGACCGGAGACGCACACTTTCCATCTGCCCATTGGCGAGGCCACCATTACACTCCAGGACGTAGATATTTTATATGTCCTGTCCGCTGATGGCTTGCCTGTTTTACTGCCTGCGACCATGAGATATTATCCGCGGGAGGCATATTGGGATATGCTGCACATGCTCACTAGTTTCATGCCGGAGGACCAGGAGGTAGCGTCTGGGGTCAGTCGCATGCAGTTAGTCCCCATTAGAGACCACTTGGTGCAGATCCACGATACTATCACCGACGAGTTAGCGGAGGTAGATGTGCAGCGATATACGAGGCTGTTGTTGCTCCTTCTATTTGGGGGGGGAGGTCTTATTCCCGAACACTTCAGGGAACCTAGTGAGCCTCCATTTTCTGCATCATATTACTCGGTTCAAGGATATAGCCAGCTACAGCTGGGGTGGTGCTGTCCTCTCATTTTTGTACAGGCAGATGTGTCGGGCTTCCATGGGCACATAGAGAGACGTTTGTGGCTTCCTGCCGCTTCTACAGGTGATAACATATTCAACGAATATGTCCGTTAGTTACAATTCTACCTAGTTATAGTTTATCTGATACTATACATCAACTTTCTATGTTAGATTTGGGTCTGGGAGCGATTTCTGCGGCTTCGGCCACCTCTATCACAGCTACCGGCTAATGTAGACATTTGGGATCTCCCTCTGGCTTGTAGGTGGATTATGCGTCGTAGACTTGTGCGAGAGTATGATGCCCATCATAAATTCCCCCGCATCAGAGATATGTTGGATTTGCTGGAGGACGCACAAGTGAATATCTAACTAAACGTACCAGTTATTGTTTAACTTAGTATTGCGCATACTAACAGTTTGTGTTGTTATTTGATAGTTCATCTGGACGCCGTACAGAGAGGAGGTGATAGGTACCCTGCCAGTGTATTGCATGTTCGGCCGACATATTTGGAGGGCTTCTGTCCCTCTTACATGCCTCGATATTGTGGAGCATCATGCCTCAGAGCGGGTTTTTCGTCAGTTTGGCCTGCCGCAGCCTATACCGACTCCGCCTGCATGGCATCCGTTATATTATGAGAGGGATGATCGGTCCAGGGTGGACGACACATTTATTGACTGGCTTAACGCTCAACTGGTTATTTGGGACAGGCGAGGTGACTTGACCCCACCTCCGCAGCATTTTTCTATTGAAGGTTATATGGCATGGTACCGCACTGTTTCCCGACTTTTTATCGAGAACCCAGTTCATCAGGCAGAAGGTCGGTATGTCTCATACACCGGGAGACACGAGGCTCTGGTATGTTTTCTGTTATAATTAATTATATACCTGTAATTTCGTGCCAAATACGTAGTTTACATTCTTTACTTTTGTGCAAGGGATTGGATTGCATACCGTCTATCGTATGGGGCAGCAGATGCAGAGTTATGTCCACGATCCTGTGGTCATGCAGGAGTATAGTCATCAATTCATGGATGTGGCTGCCCAGACACTGCAGCGAGCCCGATCGGATCAGTATTTGGCACACGAGGTTGATTATATTGACCCAGCTACGTACCAGCGAGGTCGTGGTATCCCACGAGGTGGTGGTGCCCGACGACCTGGTGGTTCCCGATGACCTCGTGCTGCTCGAGGAGGTGGTGTTCAGCGGGGGGCGATAATGCTCCTAATGATGATGTTGTTGCTGATATGGCGGGTGGCATGCATGAGACTGACATGTCGTCTTACAGCCTTGGAATTTTTGACACTCCAGTGCCATCACAGATGACCCCTTCGGGTTAATTATTGATCACAAGCTCAGATTTTCAAGGAGCGGATTGGGGTAAATATTTCCCTGGCCCGTCTACCACTGATGAGGGTCAACCGACCCGAAATTTATTTAGTGGGCGCCGACTGAGTTATGGCACCGCTTCACTTGTGCAGGTATGAGTTTATTAGTATTGAATTTGAATTTATTTTAACTATAACTTATTTATTTTGTTTAATTTTATTAATTTCCTTTTTCAGGCTTCATGTGATGCTGCGACAGATGACTACATTCAGTATCCAGACACGATTATGGTAAGATAATATAAATTATTATGAATTGTTATATAATTTTCTAAACTAAGTTTTATATTATTATGTAACCTTCTACTGGACCTGACAGCACCACCGATACATGTCATCCTACGTCGCATCCGGCTATAAGGAGAAAACTTGATGATGATGATCCTGATAGCGTACCCGGGCGGGAGGGAATGTGCCTCAGGCCGACGGCTACATTGAGACACACCGGATGCGGGACACATTGAGTCGGCCTTTTTTTTTTTTATTTGGTGTAAATAGTATTTTTGTATACATTAACAACAATATTTAATCTAATATGTCCATTACTTTTTTTAGTTCTCCATTTGTTTTATTGTTTCGTATAACAACACAAGCACTTAAACTTAAATGTCACTTCAACTAAAATAAATTTTAGTACAACAAACAAGGAAAATATTAGTACAGTACAAACCCAAACATAACATGCCAACATAATAAAAGTACATAAAATATGAAAAATACACTAAACACATACAGGCCAATGTTTAGTCCTGGCTGCCATTTATTCTCCGCTCCAACCACTTAAATCGTTGTTCCATTTGTTCTTTTTCTTCTTCTAACTCTTTCACTCTCGCCTTCACCTCCGCAAGTTCCCGTTTATATTTTTTTTTACGTTCCTTTTGTGCTTCACAATTCCATTCTGCTCTCCATTTTTTATCTCCTACCTCCTTCAGTTTCTCCCTCATTTCTGTAATAATTCTATCGCTTTCTGTTTGTACCCCAGTTGGCATAACCACATATTATGAAGAGATTGTAGTTGTTCTCTGTGGCATTCCTGATAACATGGTTCATCAACCCATTCATCAAACTCACACATAGTTTCGCCGGGAACCTTGTACAACTGGTTCATACGGTGCAAGTAGTGGCGTCCAACATCACGACCTTCCCAACAACTTTTCATCAAGCATGCTTTTCCACAGTAGCAAATTGGTGGACGAAGAGGTTGAGCCATTTGTGAAATACTTCCTTTTAGTAAAAAAAAATCTTTCTTTTAACTAAATATTTGCGTTTGGTAAATTTTGCGCACACAAAATCACTACAATGAGCCCGTTATTTATAGGCGAGAGAACACACACATAACGCCAGGTATAATGGCGCTATATTTTACGTGTTAAATATCATGATGTTGACAATACTACTTTTTGTCAGCTGGTCAGCTTTTTCAGTTCGACAAGACAACACACACATAACTCCAGGTATAATGACGCTATATTTTGCGTGTTAAATATCATGATGTTGGCAAGACTACTTTATGTCAGCTGGTCAGCTTTTTTAGTTCGACAAGACAACACATACATAACGCCAGGTATAATGGCGCTATATTTTGCGTGTTAAATATCATGATGTTGAGAAGACTACTTTATGTTAGCTAGTCAGCTTTTTCAGTTCGACAAGACAACACACATACTAAATGGAAATTCGTGTTACATTTAAATATTCCTAGAGAAAAAATAAAGAAAAAAAAAGGTAAAATAAGTGGACCGATGTTTCATCCATTTTTAGAACTAAACCAAATATTGTGAAAGTTGAATTATGTTAATGTCAAAGCATCTTTATTTTTCTGATACATAGAATAGTTGTAATGTGCTGGACTTGGAAAAAAATTATTTTATTACAAGCATAATTTTATTTCATAAATCAGGCAACATAGACATAATAACTAATTATTACAACATCAACTCATGGGTAGTTAGGTACACTAGAAGAACACCCACCCCGAGCTTGATTACTGTTGCCACCCAAAGGACATTTTCTATGGTCGTGTCCTGTTTGCGAGCATATACCACATTTTCGCGCATAAATTGTATCACTAACATCCATTTGGTTCCGTATACGCGTTCTCTTCTACACCTGTATTTTACGCAAATAGGACACACCATTTTAAATGGTTCAGGAGACCAATAATGCTCAGCACCCGGTGGCTGCAACTGACCACTATATGTGTTTAGGTACTTGAAAACACTATGTTGTCGATCAACATAGTTGGTTGTACCTAAACCAACTTGTTGAAAGCACTTGATGGCATGTGAGCAAGGTATGTGGTAGATGGACCATTTTCCACAAGATCATAACCTTGCAGATTCATTTACAGTATGCACATTATTACCCCGATTTTGATGGATAGCGGTGCTAACTTCAAAAACATTTCTTTCGTTATCATACTGCAAAAATAAATGTCAATGTGCTCGCCGTCTATATTTCTCAAATCTTGTCATTGACACTGGCATAAATTCAACACCCTTTTCCATCAATGACGTTGCAGCCGCAGACCTTTCAACAAACCTCTCCGCCATCTGCTTGAATGACATCCGCACCATGGTTGTGACAGACAATCCTCTCGCCGACTTCAATAACCCGTTGAAAGACTCTGAAACATTTGTAGTCAGAGTTCCCCATCGTATGCCACCATCTGCATGCAAAGTCCACTTTTCGGGGTCATGTCGCATTAACCAACGATAGGCTGCCTCGTCTTCTTGCCTGATATATTCCATGTGCCTCCAGAATTTATGTTGTTGGTGGTCTGTTGCTGCCATCCATATCAAATCATGCAGATCCTTATTGGGATATGCCTTCTGGACATTGGCTTTCAAATGCCTAACACAGTAACGATGGTAGGCATAAGGTTCTTGCCATGCAGGCAAGTTCTCCACAGAACTTAAGATACCACTGTGGCGATCAGATATTAGACAGATACCGGAACGCTGTTTCACAACGTGCTCTTTCATATGGTTCAAAAACAGCGTCCACGTTTCTTGGCTTTCATTGGCACAAATAGAAAAAGCTAAATGAAATATATGTCCATTAACATCTACTGCCACGGCTATTAACAACTTGATATCGTACTTTCCATAGACATAAGTGCCGTCTATGGATATTACGGGGCCACAATGCGAAAAACCATCAATTGCTGGGATAAACGCCCATAATACGTAATTGAATATATATTCTGCTTTACCTGCACTTCGCTCAAGCTTCCACTCAACAACCGTCCCGGGGTTAAAATGCTGCAGTGCAGCCATGTACCTAGGCAGATCTGCAAATGACTTATCCCAGTTACTATAGACTATTTCAAATGCTCGTTTGCGCCAGAGAAATGCCTTTCTTTTAGTAATGGTATGGCCATGTTCCTGCTAGACTGATGTAATGCACTCTTTGATTTTATACCTTATGGACTGTTCGGTGTATGAAATAAGAACAAGAGAAATCAAGTCAATATCCAAGTTGAAGTGATTCCCCCATTGAATGTGTCCATTTCGCATGTGTGGGTGGGAATGTATTTACCCACTTTTCACATACCTGTCTTCTTCTTGGTCGCACGCAATATCCAATTACATGGCCAAAACCACCTGCGGCAAACAACCTTGTATACCGTAGGACTTGACTCTCATACCTGCATCTCATGACACTCTTTTACGTTGTGCATTTTACAAGCCCTGCTTAGGCGCGCTTTATCAGGAAAAAGTATCCCTTTTGCAAGCACCGTTGGTCTAGACTCATCCCACATTGTTGTCCGAATTTCATCAAAATCCCTTGTGAGAGCTTCCACATCCGGCACGATTGGCAAGTTATCAATGTAAGGAATCTCTCTTGAATGAAACGGCACTTCGGACTCATACACTCTTCGTCTAGGGGGGTCTCTCTTCAAATCAGGTCCTTCCTCCCCATCCTCTGCACCACCATCCTCACGAGCAAAGGGTGTCTCATCCCCAGATTTATCCGCATTGTTATCGTAATCACTGTTCTGTTCCTCACTCTGTGCATCTGCCAGATCCCGATGTAATACATCATTTTCGGGCAATTGAGTGGGTTCAACTTGCTCGTTTTTACTGCACAACCAACAAAAATATAAGCTACTAAATTAATAAATGATTTTCATATTTTGTGTAAATCACTTCACTTACAAGTCTTAATGTGATGAAATTCCATGATGGTCGTTATCAGTTAGGTGATGACTACCGGATGGGCTACTTATAAAATTCATATTCGGCCGATACCACCTATTAAGTATGTGAGTATTAATACAAATTCAATACAACAAAAATATACATAATTAACACAAATAAAAATTGAAATTTACCACTCGTCTTGTGAGTTATGGAAAGCAAGGTATAAATTATTTTTTCGTTGCTCATTCACCGGCGGTGATAAATTTAAATCAAAGATAACTCTCTCATCCGGAACTTGTCCGGCAAAAACTGTTCCAGAATAACCATCCGATGATTGGGGGTTATCTCTACTACGCACAACCTCATTTTTTGGAACGTCTTCGACTTTCACGTACATCTCCAACATTGTGATTACAAGAAATTCCCGACATTCGTTCGGAGTCCTCAAAAAATCACTCAAAGTTTCATCATCGTCGATGTTAAACTCCGAGTAAAAAGCAACCCTGTTTCATCATCGTCGATGTTAAACTCCGAGTAAAAAGCAACCCCTTGCGGAGTGACGAAATACGGATATCTTCTGGTTACTTTAAGTATCACCGAACGTTTCCTCACACTCATTTTTTTTGCATAACAACGATATCAATGTATCGTACTCCATTGTCAGTGGCAATTTAACATGACACTTAGCAGGTAAACTGTAGCCCACGGAGTTATTCTCCATCACAACCTCACCACCCCAATATAATGAAACTCTTATCCTACGCTCTTCAGACATAATGAAAAAATGCTGGAGAATTTAACAACAATAGACGTTTCAACAAGAGTTAAAAAATTTTTTGAATGCATTTCTATGTGATTCTAACCTCTTTATACAGAAAATGGATAGTCGGGAAGATTTTTTTTTACATATATAGCGCCAAATAAGTTGGCACTATACGCTTTTGAATTATTGAACTCCGCTATTATTGCTGGGGCCAGGAAAAAAGGATATAACGCCAGGTTTTCTGGCGCTATATCAGTGTGTCAGTATAACGCCAAAAAACCTGGCGCTATACATTAACGGTGCAGTTACCATTAATATATAGCGTCAGGTTTTTTGGCATTACATATAGTATGGTAACTTTTTTTTTTACACCTATTTGTGTATTTTGAGTCCAAAATAACAACATTTTGGTTCCGGACTCCTCATTTCTCTGCTTCATATGAACACATTGACCCTTCTTGCCCTTTCTAAAAGCTCTTCCGCAGTACAATCACACATAGATTCTGTAGCGTACTGGAGAAGATGACCAAAAAATACTTACAACTCTTTATGCTTAGGCAAAAGACCATATATAGCAGCATTGGTACCTTATTCATTTAATTTGAACCCGCTACCGGAGCATATATTTATGTTTAAATTCCAATAAAGTTGCAACAAATAGCAAATATGAACTCATAATTTTAAAGATACAATGGTTCGATGCCAATAACCTTCAAGGTTGAAACCATATAACTTAAATTCTGGATCAACGACAGCAGTTCAAGTACAGCACTTGGCTCAGGCTGTGCAGAGGAACATCACTAACTCCTACTCTCTCCTTGATGTTACCGGGAAAACCAATGTCGTTTAGCTTCAACTCAATTTGGACTGTCGTAACAACAGAAAACAAGTATTCTTCTCTCAAATTCATTCTCAGTTTCAATATTCTCATTTTTCAAGAATTAATATGATCATTTACTTGTGCTAAAAAGGGGCAAACAGTATCATATTCGGAAAACCAATTATCCAAATAACATGCTGAGAGGATCAAATAAATATCCCCTAGGATGATTTTGCAGATTCATCATCTCGCTCTGTCCAGGACAGAGACTGTCAAGTCCATCATAAATACCGATAGCATTGTTAACTTGCAATGATGTTCGCTCTAATATGTGATGTGTTCTCTCCTATCAACTAGTAGTTGAAGAAGTAGTTGAAAATAAGAAACAGCAAGCAGAAGCTCGTACACTATAAAGCAGGCTTAACAATTACATCTTCACGAGCATATAGTATCATCGGAATCAGGTAAATGCAGTTGATAAAATCAAGGAAAATGATTCCCATGGGGAATTACATGAATAGATTCTCTCCAAAGTGGAAATAAACTACATTTCTACAGGACCCCCAAAAAAAGGAAAAAAGAAACTACAATAAAATCAATAGGGAAGACCTCCATCAGGAAGTTCCCAGTTATCTTCCCCTTCGTCATCCCTCTTGTTCTTAGATGCCTCTTGCTTATCATCTGAGAAATTTCTTGGTGGGCCACGTCTATTCCAATAAAAGAGATGTAAGAAAGATAGAAAATTATGATAGTAATTCAAAATGGATGTTATAAAGTTTGAAGCTAAGTTATTTATCCAAAACATTCAATAGTTGGATTATGATCGTAATTCATGAATATCTTCTAAACCATAAAATTAGAAAAGGTTGATATGAAAGGATTGATGGATCAAAGTCTCATTCTAAATCACTAGCTTGACACATTAGCAATTCGACATTTTGTGGATGACAAAACTAGCAACCAAGAAAACAAACGACAATAAACAAAGGACGCATAGCCTGCTTCTCTTTCAAGCTTGAAAGCACAACACTTTATTATAAAGAACCAAGCTTTCGAAGCTAAGACACCCTACCACAATTTAGATATAACAAGGAGCTAGCAGAATTCGCTTATACTGCCAGACATAATATTGAGGCCTTCTAATTTGATTGGCAATACCAAATTGAAGCTTTATAACTGCTGAGACTATTAGGTTAGCTTTATAGTTATGACATAAGAGACTTCATGTGACGCCCATGACAAAGGTAGACTGACGAGGACAAGTCAAAATTGGGTTGACAAGCCTCACAAAAGGAGTGCACATGATACCTTAGGCAAATCCCACATCGAAGAGAGCGAAAAGTGATGTGCAATATAAGACAGAACGCAAGTTCACGTGGTAAGTGCACTTTAGGACTGAATGAGGGTGTAGCTTACGGGACAATTTTGTGACTAAAGAAGACAACACACTCCATAGGCTTGGGTTGTGACACTTTGATAGAATACAAGACAACTTGATAAAGAAATGGATTTTGGGCTTAACTCAACCCAAAAGCTAGCTCAAGAGGTGAGATTGCCCAAGATCATATAAGGAGACCAAAGGACCAACACCCCACCGGTGTGGGATATCCAACACTCTCTGGCATGCCAGACCTAACAACTAGAGCATGGAAAACATAATTTGGGGGCCCAACATCGGGTTAAACAAGAATTGGGTGAACATGGCTCCAATACCATAATAAAGGAATAGATTTTGGGTCTCACTCAACCCTAAAAGCTAGCTCAAGAGGTGAGTGTTGCCCAACACCATATAAGGAGACCAAAGGTTCAACACTCCACCAATGTGGGATATCCATCACCCCCACTCGTAGGCCTCACAACTGGAGCATTAAAAGCATAATATGGGGGCACAACATCGGGTGAAACAAAAATTGGGTAAACATGGCTGTGATACCATTGTAAAAAAAATAAACTTTAGGCCTAAGTCAACCCCAAAAACTAACTCATGAAATCAAGATTGCCCAACACCATATAAGCGACCAAAGGATAAACACCCCACTGATGTGGGATATCCAACACAACACACTGATTAGAATTGTGGCCCAAATAGAGGGAACACAACTAGATTCGCAACGAAGCTAGTTGATAGATTTGAATTAATACCAACAGCACATTCATCAAACCAAAAGGACTAATCCTAGTTTAATTACTTACCATTCTAGCAAAAATACCCAACTCCGATAAAAAGTAGCGATGAACATTTCTTGTTAATTAATGGAGAAGAAAAGCAAAAGCACAAAGGAGACAAACACGGATTTGAAAGGCAAAATGCGGGGAAAGGGTATAAGAGAAGCACCTCTTGCGGTTTCGTTTAGCAGCCTCACGTGACTTGCGCTTCAATTTGTCGTGCTTGTTCTCGAAATATCTCCTCCGCTTGCATTCCTGTATGACTCCAGCTCTCATAACCTCCCTACGAAACCGGCCGACAAGCTTCTCTTCGTGCTCATTATCATCCACAATTACCTGAACATTGTACCCCGACCTGAAGTAAAGGGTGTTTGCATTTGCAAGTGAGGGGCAAACGACGGCCGTAACATCAGAATTAGAAGACGATAGTGATAACGGGTATTTGTGATTGTTGATAGGTGTTGAAGAAGAGAGGGAATCAGCAGAGGGAAGAGAGAATTGGAGGGGGGCAGCTTTGGGGGGTGGGGGTTTGGAGGGGGTGAAGAAGGAGAAGAGATTGGCTATGGATGAGACTGCCATTTGAGAAATTGGAAATGAGGTTGTGGCACTGAGCCAATGTTTCCTTTTGGATAGCATGATGCTCCTTTTTTAACTGTGATAAATTGATAAATTCCCGGTGACATCAGCTAAAGTGAAAATATTTTTTCGAGCTAAATTGTAATTTTTAAAATTTATTATTTGAAGATTTGAAATTATTATTTTTATATTTTTCAGAAACTGACAATTCTAAAAATCAGTTTTTCCATTTTTCGTGAAAGTTTTAGAAAATACACACTTGGTCGTAGATTTTGCCAAATTTTTTGTGACAAATACATATTTGTTCATAAATTTTATTCATATTTTGGCAAATTCTCAAAACCTAAATACCAAAACTAGCTAAAAAGCTGATTTTGGTCGAAAATATTAGTATTATATTTTTTAAAAAAATTGCCCCAAACTTTTGTATTTTATAAAGAGCACACCATTTATTATTTTGTAACAATGTTTTTTCGTCTTCTCGGTCATCTGATAGTGTATTGTGTATGTCACGACCCGAACTCTCAGGCCGATGCCTTAGGAGGCTGACCTCTCCACTGGACACGCACTGAAGGAAAACTCTTCGACCTCAACTGTCGAACCTGCCGGTCTAGGATAGCTACCGGCTCCTCCTCGTAAGACAGATCCTTGTCCAACTGGACAGTGCTGAAATCTAACACGTGGGCTGGATCGCCGTGATACCTACGAAGCATGGACACGTGGAATACTGGATGCACGGCTAACAAGCTAGGCGGCAAGGCAAGTTTGTAAGCCACCTCTCCCACACGATCGAGGATCTCAAATGGGCCAATGAATCT
>MU757813.1:112333-128031 GCA_026770625.1 Nicotiana glauca
CGGATAATTCTTCTCGTGGATCTTCAATTGCCTCAAAGCATAAGCAATGACTCTGCCATCCTGCATCAATACCGCACCAAGCCCAATACGGGAAGCATCACAATAAACTGTATAGGGCCCTGAGCCTGTGGGCAAAACCAATATCGGTGCCGTATTTAGAGCTGTCTTGAGCTTCTGAAAGCTCTCCTCACACTCGTCTGACCATCTGAACTGGGCACCCTTCTGAGTCAATCTAGTCATCGGGGCTGCTATGGATGAAAATCCTTCCACGAACCGGCGAAAATAACTTGCTAACCCCAAGAAACTCCGAATCTCAGTAGCTGATGCTTGTCGAGGCCAGTTCTTGACTGCCTCAATCTTCTTCGGGTCCACCTGAATACCCTCTACTAATACGACATGACCTAGAAATGCAATTTAACTCAACCAAAACTCGCACTTCGAGAACTTAGCATACAACTGACTATCCTTTAGAGTATGAAGAACCACTCTGAGGTGCTGCTCGTGCTCCTCCTGGCTGCGGGAGTACACCAGAACATCATCAATAAAGACTATCACGAACAAGTCCAAGTAAGGTCTGAACACTCGGTTCATCAACTCCATAAATGTTATTGGGGCATTGGTCAACCCAAATAACATGACCAAAAACTCATAATGCCCATACCGAGTGCGGAACACTGTCTTAGAGACATCAGATGCCCTAATCCTCAGCTGATGGTAGCCAGATCTCAAGTCTATCTTTGAAAACACCTTCGCACCCTAAAGCTGGTCAAACAAATCATCAATCCTTGGCAGTGGATACTTTTTCTTAATCGTCACTTTGTTCAATTGCTGGTAATCAATGCACATCCTCATCGATCCATCCTTTTTCTTTACAAATAACACCAGCCCACCCCAAGGAGAAACACTAGGTCTGATAAAAGCCTTCTCTAACAAGTCTTGCAACTGGTCCTTTAACTCCTTCAACTCTGGCGGGGCCATGCGATACGGCGGAATGAAAATGGGTTGCGTCACTGGGGCCAGATCAATACAGAAATCAATATCCCTATCGGGCGGCATACCCGGCAGGTCTGAAGGAAAAACCTCGGGGAACTCCCGAACAATAGGAACAGAGTCAATAGAAGGAACCTCTGTGCTGGAATTGCGAACATACGCTAGATAAGCTAAACACTCCTTCTCAACCATGCATCGAGCCTTTACATATGAAATAACACTGCGGATGGCATGTCCTGGGGTCCTTCTCCACTCCAATCTGGACAAATTTGGTAAAGCCAAGGTCACGGTCTTGGCGTGACAATCCAAGATAGCATGATACGGGGACAACCAATCCATCCCTAATATAACGTCTAAATCCACCATGTCTAAAAGCAATAAATCAACACGGGTCTTAAGACCCTCAACCACTACCACACAGGAATGATGAACTCGGTCGACTACTATAGAATCACCCACCAGTGTAGATACATAAACAGGAATACCCAAGGCATCACTAGGCATAGTTAGATAGGGTGCAAAATAGGACAGCACATATGAATACGTATACCTAGGGTCAAACAGAATTGAAGCATCCCTATCGCAGACCAGAATAGTACCTGTAATAATAGCATCTGAAGACTCAGCCTCTAGCCTAGCTGATAAAGCATAACAATGAGGCTGGGCCCCACCTCCCTAAATCATATCTCTGGGATGATCGGCTGCTAGCTGACCTCTACCTATGGCGGTCCGAGCTCCACCTCTATGATATCTACCTCCACCTCTATGGCCTCTACCCCCGCCTCTAGCTGGCTGGGCAGGTTGTGGAACCTCCGGTGCCTGAATCATAGCACGAGAACTCTGGTGCTGAGAGCTGTCAGAAGCTCGAGGGCAATACCTAGCAATGTGCCTCGTGTTGCCACACGTAAAACAAGCCCTCTGCTGTTGAGAATAACGGAGTGGTGATGCGCTGATAGGTGTTGATGGTAAACTGAAAAGTTGCTGGTCAGAATACTGCGACAGAGAGCCACGACCACCTAAAGTACCATGTGAGACCTGTAGGGCTGATTGAAAGGGCCTCGGAGGATTGACTCTACCATAAGAATCCCTACCTCCAAACGAGGTACCACTGAACCTACCAAAATGATGATGCCTCTTATCCGACACATGACCACCTCCTCATGCAAGGGCCACCTCAACTCTGCGGGCCGCATTGGCCACCTCCTGAAAGGAAATCTCACTACCAGCCCCCATAGCCATCTGGAGACAGATCGGCTGAATCAATCCATCAATAAACCTCCGCACCCTCTCTCGCTCTGTGGGGAGTATAACAATAGCATGGCGTGCCAAATCAATGAACCGCGTCTCATACTGGGTGACTGTCATAGAGCCCTGCTGGAGGCACTCAAACTGCCTATGAAGTGCCTACCGCTGAGTAACTGGGAGAAACTTCTCCAAAAATAACTCCGCGGATTGATCCCATGTCAATGCTGGTGATCCTGCTGGTCTAGATAAACAATAGTCCCTCCACCAAGTCTTGGCTGATCCTGCAAGCCGAAAGGTGGCGAAGTCGACCCCATTGGTCTCCACAATACCCATAATCCTAAGGATCTCATGGCAGCTGAATAAGAAATCTTGTGGATCCTCTGATGAAGCACCTCTGAATGTGGTGGTGAAGAGCTTGGAGAACCGATCAAGTCTCCACAAAGCATCCAAAAACATCGCCGCTCCATCGCCGGTCTGGGCTGTAATACCTGGCTGAGCTACCACAGCTGGCTGAACCACTGGGATATGAGCCTGGGGAGCTACCTGCTCCGGAGTACGTGTAGCAGGAGTCTGAACTCCTCCTCCAGCCTGAGAAGTGGCTGGTGCTACTGGAAGCAAACCCACTCTAGTGACGCTCTCCATAAATCCTGCCAATCTGATTAAAGCGTCCTGAAGATCTGGGGTGACCATGACCCCTCCTGGGACCTGAGCTGTGCCCACCGGAGCTGCTGGGGCTGGAACCTCCTCATCATAGTCAATATGAGGCTCCACCTCTAGAACTGCTGCCCGGGGCTGAGCTCTGCCCCTGCCTCGGCCTCTGGCACGGCCTCGGCCTCTGCCCCTCACAGGAGCTGCTGCTGGGGGCTTGAGCTGCTGCGCGGTAGAAGAGAAAGCATGTGTTCTCGCCATCTGTGAAAGAACAGAGTAGAAGGACAATCAGTATTGAGATAAGAAAGAACAAAAGTGAAACTTTTCCTAACTCCGTAGCCTCTGAGTGATAAATACAGACGTCTCCGTACTGATCCCTCAGACTCTACCAAGTTTGTCCGTGAGTAGCGAGACCTACGTAACCTAGAGCTCTGATAACAACTTGTCTCGGCCCGGACTTCCCATCATCGGGAGTTGTGATGGCGCCTACTATTGGAGCTAGGCAAGCCAAGCGTTAGAATATTTTCTGATAACACCTTAACAATAATAATAATACGAGTCATTTAAATAAAAGCGAAAAGTAAACAATTAAAACTGGGAGGGGAACATGCTTATGGGGTAGCAGATAAAACAGATTATCAGGAATAATAGAAGAAACTACATCTGATTTCTTCTAACACAGAATAAGGGAAAACAAACCACTTTCACTTGTTCGATGTTCTCTCGTTGCAGGCGTGCAACACGATCCCATTTCCTTATGTCACGTGTTAGGCGTACCACTCGATCCCATTTCATAATATCACGTTACAGGCGTACCACTCGCTCCTATTTCATAATATCATGTGGTAGGCATACCACTCGATCCCATTTCATAACATCACGTGGTAGGCATACCACTCGATCCCATTTCATAACATCACGTGTTAGGCGTACCACTCGATCCCATTTCATAACATCACGTGGTAGGCGTACCACTCGATCCCATTTCATAACATCACGTGGTAGGCGTACCACTCGATCCCATTTCATAACATCACGTGGTAGGCGTGCCACGCGATCCTATTTCTTTCAACACAATACACAAAATAATCCCGGCAAGGGAACAAGATAATATAATAAACTATCCCGGCAAGGGAGATCCAGTTATAACCAAACTTATTCAATTTTCCCACAATTAAATCAATACTCAGTCTCAACAATTACTGGCTCAGTGTTAAAGATTTTCAACCAAGCCCTCATAAACAAAAAATAAGAATTTGATAATTTAGCAATTGAGGACTCGCGGTCATGCTCGACACCAGTATATAGATACTCATCACCATGCCTATACACCATACTCGACAAATAGCAATTAGCAAATAAGACTCTACTCCTATTCCCTCAAGCCAAAGTTAGACCAAACATAAACTCGGTCCAAAGAATAGCAATCAATCCTCAAATACCGCCTTCCCTCTACAATCCGACTCCGAAACAATGATATCTAGGCATAATTAATTTAATAATACTAATAAGGACTTAATGGCAACATCCCATATCCTAGATATAAATTTCCTAGCATTCTTCCAAAAATACCAAAATTCGACACCGGCCCACATGGTCCAAACACGAGGCTCGGACCAAAACTCAATCACCCATAACCTCACGAGTTCAAATATGCAATCTGTTTCAAGATTCGACCCCAAATTGAGGTTGAATCACCCAAAATTCTCAAAACCCTAACTCTACCCAAAACCCCTAATTTCTACTTTGATTTCATGATTTAGGTCTAGGAATTCAGTAATTAATGAAAAGTAGTGAAGGAATTAGGTGGGAAATTACTTACCTAAAGACTTTGGTGAAAAAGAGCTTCAAAAATTGCCCCTAGAGCTTGGAGAAGACAAGTTTTATGAAAGAATGGGAATAATCCCGTAATGGGTCTGTTTTTAGACTTTAAAAATCACTGGACGAATTTGTTCTATGTGTTCGCGACATAAGGGTCGCGTTCGCGAAGCAGGGGGAACTGGAAGCATCGCGTTCGCGAGTGAGGGCTGCAAACGCGAAGAGTAAAATTGTTGGGGTCCAAGGTTGGCCTACGCGAACGCGATAGAGGAAACAGCAAACCATCGCGATCGCGATGGCCAGAAAACGAATGCGAATGCAAATAAGGGAATTACTGGGGCCCTAAATTTGGCTTACGCGTTCGCGAGGTTCGAGACGTGAACGCGAAGGGGGAAGACAAAGATCTACGCGAACGCGAGGGGACTAATGCGAACGCGATGAAGAAAATCCCTGTGTAAAAATTGCAGAAAATCTGCTAACTCCCTAAGTCCAAAACCACCCCGAACACCTCTAAAAACACTCCCGAGCCCTTGAGGCTCCTAACCAATCACACACACTAACTCAACAACATCCTACGAACTTAACCGTGCGATCAAATCGCCAAAATAACATCATAAACGAGGAATCAAACCTCAAAATCAACAATTTTTCATCAAACTTCATAAACTTCAAATTTTAGATATTTAGGTCCAAAACACGTCAAACGACGTTCGATTTCGACCAAACTTTACAAAAAGCACTTAACACATATATAAGACTTGTTCGGGGCGTTGGAACCAAAATATGAGCCCGATACCATAGTCTTTTAATCAATTTTCATTTCCATTTTCCTTAATAATTTTAGAGAAATAATTTCACAGAAAAATTCTTTTCTTCGAGTTCTAGACCTCGGATTTCGACTCCGGGCACATGACCGAGTCCTATATTTTTCTACGGACCCTCCGGGACCTCCAAATCATGGGTCCGGGTCCATTTACCAAAAATATTGACCGAAGTCAACTTTAATCATTTTAAAGCCACATTAAATTTTTCACAGAATTTAACATATAATCTTTCCGGCTACGCATTCGGACTGCGCACGCAAATCGAGGCAACTAAAGGTGAGGTTTTCAAGGCCTCGGAAGCACGGAAAAAGAGAGAAATTCGGTGATGACCCTTTGGGTCGTCACAATATATTTACTTATAAAAATGATCATTTTGTGCCAAATTTATTTATGTTCAGGACTATAGTTTGTGATAATGATAATGAATTTTATTGGTGAAGGTACCGTTGGGTATTTGTAATACTTTTTAGAACTTGAGAATATAAGTCATGTTTCGTATTTTTTTTAAAAGTGAAATATGTTTTGAAAACTGATGCCCAAACACATTTTCATCTTCAAACCAAACTTCACCCAAATTAAATTTTTCAAAACAAATTTAAAATCTAAGACAAATCGTTAGCTTAACCAAGCAAACAAATAGAAAAAGAAAAAAAACCGATCTTGTGTATACGGTAAAAATAGGGGAGCTCGATTTTGAAGACTTGTTTATATTGCGAGCCCGGGTCCGGGGAACCCGAGGTAAGAGTCGAACCAGACCGGGGTAAGCACACCTCGAGAAAGTAGATCAAAGTCCTAGCACGACCTACATCAAGGGCAGCACAATCTCATAGTCAATCAAGAAGGAGCGGAAATTTCTCAAGGGCACGTGGACCAGGGCATAATTAAAGGATAAGCTTTGTACAAAATAGTACGGGTCCGTACTAGGTCGTTATACACCTGTACCAATAGAATTTTTTACCACAATGAGGAATGTACTATATTGGAGTTTTCTCCTCCTATATAAAAGGGACCCCAATCATTTTATAAACATCTCACATTATTCACCGCAATAGAATATTTTATTCTACTCTTGTTTAACGTGCTCAACAATTATTCTTCCGCTTTGTTGCCTTTACTTTATTGTTCTTAGCTGACCGCGAGGTCCTTAAGATAACCAAGCTCGAGGCCCATATTGCTTCAACAATATTGGTTTGGTTCATCATTTCTTCTTATTTAAGCTTAATACTACTTGTATAATCACTAATATTAGAATATATCACACATTTTTAAAACCACAAATTATCTTTAAATCATAAATCAAGTTTAATTGTTACTCGTAATTTCGAGGTAAATAGTTTGGCGCCCACCATGAGGCTAAATATAATAGTGATTATTTTAGTGATAATTTTTTTATAACACACATTATTCTTCACACTTTTTCTTGTCAAATATTTTTTTGATTTCAGACCATAATATGTCTAGCACACAAAACGTACCTGCTCATGATAGTGAGGGACTCGAAGAAAATATCGGTATAGGTCTCGGTGTACCACCCATAAACCCTGAGGGAGTGCCGGACGTGGAGCCAATTGATATCAGTTCGCACAACGCTCTAAACACGGACGCAGCTACAGACCCCGTAAGGAATGCACATGGGGAAGCCCGAACCGGAGGCCAGGAAACATGAGGACTGGAAGAAGGAGGAGTTAACCTCCAAGTGATATTTAAGATGTAGCAAGCTCAGCAAGTTGCCATCGCTCAACTCCAGAGTCAGAACAGAACTCCTAACACCGCCGAACCAGTAAACACACGGCATGAACCAGTGCTATAAAGGCCCGGTGAAAGCGGCTCCAGGGCTGACCCCTCAATCATGAAAATGCTCGAGGAACTGACTAAAAGGATCGAGTCAGGAGAAAGGAAGATAGAAGACGCAAAAAGGTGGAAACTTACAATTCCTGAGTAGACAAGATACCGGAAGCACCTCCAGTTTTGAAGGGTCAACTGACCCTAACGAACGTATTACTTCATACACTTGTGGAATCAAAGGAAACAACTAGAATGACGATGAAATAGAGTAGGTATTATTGAAAAAGTTTGGAGAAACACTATCAAAAGGAGCTATGATCTGGTATCACAACTTGGCTCCCAACTCCATCGATTCATTTGCTATGTTGCCGGATACCTTCGTGAAATCACACGTCGGGGCCATAAAGGTGGCCACAAGAAAATTGGATGCCTTCAAAATAAAACAAAGGGGCGATAAATGCTAAGGGACTTCGTGTCCTGATTCCAAATGGAAAGAATGGAACTGCCGCCGGTCTCCGATGACTGGGCAGTTCAGGACTTTATGCAAGGTTTGAATGAAAAAAGCTCGATTGCGTCGCGACAGCTAAATCAGAACTTGATTGAATATCCAGTTGTGACATGGTCAGATATGCACAATCTTTATCACTCAAAAATTAGGGTCGAGGACAACCAGTTGGGAGCCCCCTCTGGCTTAGTTCATCCTCGATGGTTCGCATCCAAGCCCCCGAGGAACATAGACTGACCATCGAGGTTCAACAAAGAACGGTATCAACCATACGTTGAAGATCAAAGGAACATTTCAAGGCGTAAAATGCCTCGGAATGATCGAAGAGAAGATCGAGGCCAAAATTCTCGTAGACTCATGAGCAAAACCAGGTTTAATAGGCGCTCGGGATCGTTAGCGACACCCAGATTATCAAAATACAACTTCAGTGTCGATGCCTCAGGTAGCGTCTCAACCATTGGCAAAATTAGAGATGCTAGGTGGTCCAAGCCTATATAGACTAATCCTTCTCAGAGGAACCTCAGCTTAATGTGCAAGTATCATGGAACTCATGGGCATAGGACCGAGGATTGCAGGCAACTCAGATATGTGGTAGCCCGATTGTTCAACGAGGGGCATCTTCGTGAATTTCTCAGCAACCGGTCCAAGAATCATTTCTGAGAAAGAGATGCAAACAGGAAGAATGAACCTGAATAACCTCAATATGTCATTCACATGATCATCGGTGGAGTCGATGTCCTATAGGGACTTATAATCAAACATACCAAAGTATCCATCACAAAGGAAAAAGGGACTCGGAGCTATGTACCCGAGGACGATCTATCATTCTATGACGAGAAAGCAGATGACGTATCCCAACCTAACAACACGCCCTGGTAATCTCTATCCTTTTAAATAAAGTTTAAGTTAAACGTGTTTTGGTGGATCCAGGTAGCTTTGCAAACATAATCAGATCGAGGGTCGTGAAACAACTCGGCGTCCAAAATCAAATTGTACATACATCCCGGGTGCTAAATGGTTTCAACATGGCAAGTGAACAACAAAGGGAGAAATTATTTTGCCAGTAAAACATAGCCGGGACCATACAAGACACCAGGTTCCATGTCATCGAATGTGACATGAGGTATAACGCGCTCATTGGAAGGATATTGATACATAACATGAGGGCAGTGTCGTCGAGCCTCCATCAGATGATGAAGTTTCAAACAAAAAAAGGAGTGAAAATAGTCCACAGATAACAGCATGCTGCAAAAGAGATGTTTGCAATCGAGGAAGCGATGCCGATGCCGAAACACTTGACCTCAAAGAAATCAAGCCTCAAAGATAAACAAGTGGCTAAGTAGCAATCACAGCTCCAAGTGTAGACGGAAGCAGGATAAACAGGTAACCGAAGGTGAAGAACGGAATTCCTAGCTCCTCGAACCTTCATTATCCCCGGGAAACTCGATGCTACCAAGTCAACCACTCAAAAGGTACACCTAGGAACATGATTAACCCCCGAACTCCGGAAAAAACTCATTTAGTTTATTATCTATGATTTAGTTTATGACAGGGATTCTGCCTTAAATCATAGACTGAGCAACAGTCCCAGGTTTAAACAAGTAAAACAAAAAGGGAGGCCCCTATTTCGAAAAACTTCATATCAACATCCAGTCAACAGGATGTATGAAGAACAAACAGGTAAAATAACGAAAGCTTATATCGATGATATGACTTGTTAGGTCCCTGTGCGCAAAGGACCATTTTTTTATTTGCAGGAAACAGTCAACGTTTTGGGCCGATGCGACACGAAGATCAACCAAGAGAACGTGCCTTCAGAGTTGGCACAAGTAAGTTTTTCGGCCTCATGGTGCCAAATCGAGGCATTAAGGATCATCCTCGACCAAGTCAAGGCTCTCAAAGATACTATGATCACAGATAGCAAGACCACAGAGTTGTTGATAAAGGACCTTACAAGTTCGACACGATAGAAGCTTTGAAAGGCTCGCGATCTCGAAGATACCCATTCTTACACGAAGGTCGTAGGCTTTAAAGCATGTGTTGCACTCTTTTTCCCTTGGCTCAGATTTTTTCCCAAATGGGTTTTACCGACAAGGTTTTCAACGAGGAAACACCTATATGTTACCTGAGGAACAGTCAATAAATATTCAAGTCTTCTTTTCGATCACCTCGAATACTGGAGGTCATCACCCTCGGAGGTTACATTTTTGGGAAAATATTCCATGCCTAAGAGAGTCTCGATAGGAGAACTTTGTAATGGGCCAAACGGTCAAATGAACCGTGTACATATAGACTAGTCGATCCTTAGCGGCAAAACATGTACACATGTATCAACTATTTAAAGAAGAATTCTAGTTATATAAAAAATACTTTATGTCTCATACGAGCTGTACTCGTACAATCCTACGGGAAACAACTTAAAAACCAAAACATAGAAGCACCCCGAATACTCGAGGACTGTCATCGAAAATTCGAACTAATAAGACCTCAAAGAGGCACCCCTTCGAAACAAAGTCCAAGGCCAATATTCCTAGGGACTAACTTCTCGAACAAGATCAGGAAGTTATCGGGAAACAAGTCCAAGTGACATTCCTGAAGGCTACGACCATAGTAAAGTCTACGGTCATATAAAGGCTACATCCAAATAATGCGGCTCAAAGATGTCCAATTTACGCTATAAATTAAAGGCCTTCAAACACTTTGTAAAATCCGGTTAAATTAGGCTACCCTCGAAAAAATCAAAATACAAAGGGCTTCGATAAATTCAGCCCTAAAAAATTCCAAGGTTTTCGATAACATCGGCCCTCAAAAATAACTCAAGAGGTGTTCGATTATGTTTACACAAACAAATCACTAATAAGGTTCTGATATGTCGAACCTTCGAAAAACCTACGGGTGCGAAAAGCGCATGCTAAGGCATAATTAAATCTTCACTAAGTGTTTTAAGCCGAAATGAGGGAAAAATTATTTAGCCATTTTAAGAGCCCAAGGCCAACTTAAAGAGCCTAAGGTCCGATTTGTAAGAGCCCAAGGGCCAACTTAAAGAGCCTAAGGGACGATGTATAAGAGCCTAAGTTCCAACCTCGAAAGGCTTAAGGGCCAAAAACTTATAGTTCGAGACTTCGCTTTCATTTCAATTCGGACTCGAGGTTCACAATATCTCGATCTCACAATGGATCGATTTAAACTTAGATAAAAAATTGTTATATCTATCGATAAAAATCTATGGGTTTATAATACCTCGAACCCCCAAACCAGTCCTCGGACTAATCATTCAAAAGAAGTCTTCCATAAATAAAGGAAATATTAAATCCAGCACTGACCAAAGACGAGATAAAAAGTTCCTCTCGTATTTTCGAAAAGATGATTACATGAAGTATTTACGCAAGGGAGTCTTATAATGAAACAAAATAAAGTAACCTAAAACTACTTCGGGGTCACTTCCTTAGCAGCTGCATCCTCAGGATTTCACGTCTTTGAGAGCTTCACCCTCGGGGACTTCATCCCCATCTTCTTCACCCAGAGACACTGGCTGAATCATCTTCATTGGAAAGTAGAGTGGCCGCCTCTTCTTCCAAAATCTTCTCCGCTTCAATATCGGCTAAAAAAAGTCGCGAGCATGTATCTCCTCGAGGTTCATCCTCCGGGATTGTCTCCTAGCATGATCAAGGTCACTTGATAACTTAGCCTCCGCCGTAAAAGAGATCTCCTTTTACCGAGCATTAGCTTCTTCGACATGGCTCGATACGAAGTTATAATTGCCTCAATATCATATTTGGCCTTGGCCAGCTTAGTAGCAGATCCAGCTTTAAGCTCCTCGATTTCGAGGCCAGCGAGTTAGGCTCTCCTCCTTCACACCTCGAAGTTGGCATTCTAGCGAAGATAAATTCTCTTTTAAAGTTTCCTTCTCAGAAGCGAGATTTTCCATACCTTGCCTCCACCCCAAGGCCTCGACTTCTTTCATCTTAAGCTCCTCCCAAAGCTGCGCCTCCAAGTCGGCCTTCTGATGGAAATGCGAAATTAAAAATGTCAGCCGCCAAAATGAAACAAGTGAGTAACATAATCTCGGGAGGTATATTACCTTCTCAACATACTCGACTCGATCTTGGCATGCGTGCATCAATTCAACTCGTAGATCATAGATCTCTAACTTTTTCTTAGCATATAAGGCTTTGACGACGTCCCTCTCCTCCAAAGTCTTCTTAAGCTCGGCCTCGTATCGAGCAAAATTGTCTCGGGACTTGGAAAATGCCCTTTTATGGAGCCACAACCTTCATGAAAAAGATGGAAAGTTAGATTCGGAACAGCTAAAACAAAGGCACAAACACAAAAACAGAAAACTCACTTGTTTTAAAAGTCTACGTGCCTCATTAAAAATGAAAGAAGCATCAGGGTCAGGGGCCATCTTCAAGACCTGCGATACGTTCTTGAAAGATTTGGTGCCCTTCATGGCTTACTTCCACTTCAGAAGATCTCATATTCACAGTATGGCTGTCCAACGGGACGGGACGAGACAAAATTAACGGGACGGGACGGGACGACATTTAAGCGGGACGAGATAAAACGGGACGGGGCAAACGGGACAAAATGGGCGTCCCATCCTGTCACGCTAACAAACGGGATGGGACGGAACGGGACGGGACGGGACGGGACAGGTTCGTGGGCCTTAAGTATATTTTTTTAATAAAAAAATGTCTAGTTTTTTGAAAATTACTATATTTTTAAAGTTTGCAACGACTAGATTTTTGACTTATTTAATAAACTTAAATGTTACTATTTTAAAACGAAAACTAGAAAACTAAGTAAAGAATTTTAAAATATTAAAACAAAAGACTTGTAATGAAATATTCTAGCAAATATAAATTTATAATAGAGTATAATTTATTTAATATAATTTCAAAGTATTAACTATTAAGTAACTAAGACAATTCATAAAAATAATTCAACACTTAGAGCCTTTTATTTTATTAATAGAACTTTCAAATCTCAAATACAAATATAATTCTTTTGAAGAGCACCTAATCTACGCAGCCACCTTCTAGGAAGGGTTCTGTTTGAACTAGGCTTCTTAGTAGCCAATTAAAAATTATCATACTAATATTTGTAAGCTCCTATATAGCTTCTTTGTAACTTATCAATAATATCTCTCGGACATTCTACTGGAATTGACAATATTGATTGATGTTCCATGAGCTCCATGTCGTCATCGCTCCCAGTGGTAAGTATCTCATTGTATTCTTCTTTTTCTCTAGTGGTTAATTTTTCAAAACCAAGATTTCTTCTTTCTGAATTAATCCAATATCTGAATAATACGGAAATCTCTTGACTGTCCTCCGCTAATGAATATCTATGATCTCCAATTTGAAATCTTGCCGCGCTAAAAGCACTCTCTGATGCTACTAATGATGCTTGAATAGCCAGGATATCTCGGGCCATAATTGAAAGTGTTGGAAAAGCCTTGCCACGCTTCCTCCACCATGACAAAAGTTGTTCCTTGTCTTCTTCGTCTTTAATATTTTCCAATCCTTGATTAAGATAAGAATCAAGTTCATCATCATTAGAGGAATCAAAGCCTATTATATCATCCATATCTTCCCATAAAACTTCTGCTCTAGACTTAGAAGTAGAAGGAGCAGTTTCAGTACCAGTTGTATCCATAGATTTATATTTATCAAACATTGATCTAGCATAAGAATATATGCTAGCTTGGCAGTTTTCGAGAGATGGTTTTTCATTTTCTTGAATTTCTAAATTCTCATAAATTTTATGAACAAGTCCCGTTGCACCTGTTTGTTTTAAAGATGGGTCAAGTAGAGTAGAAATTAAATAAACTTCGGGAATAGGGAAAAAATACTTGTAAAATTTTAAAATCATTTCTTTAATGGCCGGTGCATAAGTTGTATTTTTTTATACTTACCAAATACAACAGAAATTCCACAAATATACCACAATACTTGTGTAGCAGTAGGATAATATATACCAGAAAATTGTTTTGTAGCATAATAAAATTTTTCTGAAAATTTAGTAAGCTCTCTGATCTCATCCCAATCAGAATCAACAATTTGATCAACAGAGTAAGCATTATGCATATTAAATACCTTTTGGATAGGCACCCGATAATCATAAACAATTGTAAGCATTTCATAAGTAGAATTCCACCAAGTACAAACATCTTTTGGAACTTTTCTAAATGGAAGGCCAGCACTAGCACATTGTTGAGCAAATTCATGAATTCTACTTTGTTTATGAGCACGAAAAATATAGCCACAAGCATGTTGTATTTTACTACAAGCATCAGAAAATAAATTAAGACCATCTTTTACAACCAAGTTAAAAATATGGCATGCACATTTAACACATGAAAAATTATTGGATTACTTGGACAAAGTCTAGATTTTAAGCGATTTGCCGCGGTTGTATTAGCAGAAGCATTATCGAAGGTAATAGTTAAAACTTTATTAACGAGTCCATAAAAATCAAGTATTTGTAGAACAATAGTTGCAATATATGCTCCAGTGTGTTTTAAATCAACAAATTTATAACCAATAATATATTTTTGCAAGTTCCAGTGATGATCAACCCAATAACATGTAATAATTAAATAATCACAACCATTAGGACTACAACCTATATCAGATGTGATAGACACTTTACAATCTAAGTGAAAAAATACACAACGAATATATCGAAGATATTCGGTTTGAAATTTAAAAATATCAATTCTAACTGTAGTATTAGGAAAACCTTGAAAAGCGGGGTTATAAGTTTCTTGTATATAATGCACAAAAGCAGGGTGAGAAGGAAAAATAAAAGGTAAGCCACAGACAGCCACCATTTTTGCTAAGTTCTCATGATCTCTATCTTTGTTATATTTGCGTTAAACATGACCATAAGTAAGGTCAAGTTGTTGTTGAATTTGATTAGAACCAGATCCACTAGGAGCGCTAGAACTGATGGTAGGATCTATAATTTTTCATGCTTCTATGTTAGCTTGTATCCATAAAGATTTGTGAGCACTTCTTAAGTGTCTAGTTAAACCCCCCGTCCCACCACTTATTGAGTGTGCAAATTATTGCTTACATTTTTCACAGATAGCATGATGATTGACTTTATCATGTTTAAAAAATTTTCATACAAGTGATGTTTTGGGACGTTCAACCTTAGGCTTACCCCTTACAGGGGGTACAAGGGGTAAAGCTCTAGACCGAGATTGACTCTGAGTTGGAACTTTTATTGCGGGACTAGTGGATGTTTCATCTAATTCTTCTTCCTCATTTTCTTCATTCTCAAAAAAAATATCATTGCCAAATTTACTTTGTAAAGTTTCATGATCTAATTGTTCTCCGACAAGAACATCATAAAATGTGGGGTTTTGGGAAAATGAGGTTTCATCAACATGAGTCATTTCATCAATATCCTTTCTAACTCTAGGTCTAGGAGAAGGGTTAGGATTAGGATTGCTATTACTTTCACCTTTACTGTTTTTTTTACTACTATACCAAATACATTTTTAGGTGTCATAATTTAAATACAAAATTAAATTAAAAAAAGTTAACACAAATATTAAACGCACTAATGAAATACGAAAATATAACTCGTAAAGTAAACACAAAAATTAAGCACAAAAATGATACGCAAAAATCATATATTAAAATTAGGAGATGGAATGAGTGCACCGTGATTAAATATTGAAACTTGAAGAAATTGCCCAAATATTGCTCCAAATACTTGACGAATTAATTTGAAGCTTGAAAGTTGCTCCAAAAAATTTGCCCAAATACTTGAAACTTGAAAGATAGCACTTGATACTTGATAGTTGATACTTGATAGTAACAAAATTGAGAGAATAATATAGAATATAGATAGGATATTAGAATGTAAGA
>MU757813.1:128983-145124 GCA_026770625.1 Nicotiana glauca
GGGGCTGTTTGGACCGTTGGCAACAACTATTTTTGTCATTTAAGTTGTTGGCCAACTGCTAGTTTTAAAAAAAAATTAATTTCTAGCGGGACGGGACATGACGAAACGGGATGGGACAAACGGAACGAAATGGTTTAACATTAGCCTATCCCATTTAACTTGAAGCGGAACGGTACGGGAGGGACGGGACATTCTCTTTCACTTGAAGAGGCTCGGGATCAAGACGTTCGGCCTCGCCCTCACAATGATCTCCTAAGTGAGGCACCTTCTTTCTGGAAGATGGTTCGGGGACTTTGTTCGAAATCCCTTTGGAGATTTCTTCAGCTCTAGAATGGGCCACATCAACTGCCGCTGGTTCGGTGGGCTTCGAAGCATCGACATTCTTTGTTTTACGGTTTACCAGCAGGAAGTCGTCATCTTGTTCTTCCTCCTGGTCCCGAAGACATTGAGCCGTTTCCGTATATAAGGCCGTTGCATCGGCCTTAGGCCTTCGAGCCAAGATTTTCTTTGGCTTTGGGGTATTTTCAGATGACTCTCTCCTTCTTTTTCTTTCTTTGGAAGGCTTCGGAGCCTCCACTTTACTAGCTGGGGCCGGCCTCAATTCAACGATGTCTCCATGACCTATGAGAAATTGAGATTAGTATCCCATAACAGAAACATTGAAAAACAAACAAGAGAACTCACCATGGTTTTTTGCCTCCCATCGACCCTTGGTCAGATCTCGCCAGCAACGCTCTGAGTAAGAGGAGGCGGAGGCCAGGTTTTGGACCCAGCCCTCGAGGTTCGGGACCCCACCGGAAAACCAAGCAGTGGCTCCACCATCGTAAAGATATTACACCGAAGAAAAATATAAAGTCGGGGAAAAGAAAAAAAGTAGGGTATAAACCCGCTGCATACTCACGTTTCATGTTCCACTCCCTGGGGAACGACATCCAATTAGTAGGGATCAGATCGGAGGTCCTGACTCGGACAAACCAGCTCATCCACCCACGGTCTTTATCCCCATCGATACTAGAGTGTGACGACCCGGCCCGTTTTCACGTGAGTTACCGCCCTGTTTTCCCCGTTTTATGCTTCTATATGTGTCATTATACGTGGCTGGTGAATTTAAAGTAATTCGGATAAAGTTCGGTTAGAAATGAGAAAATTAGTCTCTTTAAAAGAAAGTTAGTTTGGAAAAGTCAACCTGATATTGACTTATGAGTTAGAGGGCTCGAAATGGATTTTCGATGATTCGACTAGTTTCGAGTGATGATTTGTGACTTAGAAGCACAATCAGAATTGAATTTGGAGGTCCGGTGTAGAATTAGGCTTGAATTGGCTAAGTTTGAATTTTGGCGAATTCTGGTGGGTAGGTGAGATTTTGAGCCGAGGGTCGGAATGGAATTCCAAGAGTTGCAGTAGCTCCGTTAGGTGATTTTGGATATGTCTGCAAATTTTCAGGTCATTCGGACATCGTTTGGTTGGGTTTTTGATTGAATGCGCATTTCGGAAGTTTTGATAAAAACTAGGCTTGAATCCGATGTGTTTTATTGGTTTTAGCATTGTTTGGCATGCTTTAAGGATTGGAACAAGTTTGAATAAGGTTATAGGATGTGTTGGTGTTTTTGGTTGAAGTCCCGGGGGCCTCGGTGTGATTTCGGGTGGTTAAACGGGAATTTTTGGAAAATGTTGCAGGTCTGAAACTTTGCTTCCTGTTGTTTTCGCATCTATGGAAAAGGAGCCGCAGAAGCGGTTTCGCAGATGCGGTGAGATGGCTGCATAAGCGGTTAGGCGTGGCCCAGGAAAAATTTCGCATAAGCGGACTAAGGGTCGCTTAAGCGGTTCCGCTTAAGCGGATAATTAATCACAGAAGCGGTCCTAAGAAATTTTAAGTGAGACCGCATAAGCGGTCCATTGTGTCGCATAAGCGGTACCGCAGGTGCGGTTAAATGACCGCAGAAGCGGAAATCGAGCCTGTGTGTAATGAACAGTGTTCGCGATTTTCAAAAGTTAAGAAAAATATTTGGGACTTCGACTAGGGCTGTTCTTGTGCGATTTTGAGGAGAAATCGAAGGAGCTTCATCAGGTAAGAACTATTAACCTCGGAATATGTTATTTTTGGTGTAAAAACATTGATTAATCACTGGATTTCAAGGATTTAAAGGTTAAAAATGGAGGTTAGGGCTTGAAAACTCAAGAGAGTTTAAATATGAGTTTGGAGGGGCAAACGAACTCCGATTTTTGTAAATTTGATATGTATAGACTCGTGGCGAGACGAGGAATCCAGTGATGTAAATTTCAAAATTTTTTGAGAATTGGGCATGGGGCTCGAGTTTTGCCAACTTCGTAATTTTTAGTATTTTTCAAGTAATTTCAATTGGGTTATGTTTCTTTAGCATATAGTAATGTATTCATTGTGGTTTTGACTAAATTCGACGCGCGAGGAGGTCGATTCAAGAGGAAAGGGCATTGCGGACTAGTCTACGGTCGGTTTGAGGTGAGTAATAGATGTAGATGATGACCTGAGGGATTGAAACCCCGGTATCTCACATTGTGATGCTGTATTGAGGCGAGACACGTACTCTACTGTGAGTGCGGGGTCATTTGTGGACGGGACTATGGCTTGGTCCATCCGAGAAATGTCTATACTGTGTTATATGCCTATAGATTGACTAGTAAACATCCTACCTGGATTGTTATGAGCATATTTGGGCTGCGAGCCAACTATTTGGATCCCTGAGGGATTTTTATCACTGCTTCCATGATATTGAGCATGTTCCCATGAAATCAGTCCTGAGTTAAATATTGTCTAAAAAGTGAGTAGAAATCTTCTAAGGCTTTAATCACTTAAACTATAATACCTGTTAAATGGAATCGAAAATGGTAATTGATTGTGCCCGTGTGGCCTGCTTGCATATATATATTTGGACTGATTGTGGATCGGGATGCACGCCACAACGAATGCTACTATGTCATTGCGCTTGGGATGTAGGAGCCCATTCGGAGTCTGAACCCCCACAGTGAGTGCGGGTACCCAATGGATTGGGTTGTACGCTGCAACGGTCATGTGCATTGCATTGCATTCATACATTGATATTTGTCTGTCATTGATTTATTGTTGCTTATTGTTAAATGTGCTAAGAGGGTAGTTTTAACTTTACATTGTAGTATTTCGGGATTTCTTACTTTCAGCCATTATATATGTTTATTACCACTGAGTTGGAAGTACTCACTTTACTCCCTGCACCATGTGTGCAGATTCAGGTGTTCTGGAGACTTAGCTGAGCAGTCGTTGTCTTCCAGAGTTTTATCAGAGTTGTCGAGGTAGCTGCCTGACGTTCGCAGGACCTAACTTCTCCCCCTTATATTCAGTTTTATTTCCGCATTCCAGACTTATGTATTTTCAGATATTTGTTACTCCATTATTAGAGGCTCTAGACTTGTGACCCCAGATTCTGTTGGGAGTGTTTTCTTCAGATGTTTCAGTCTGTTCCGTATTGTTTTTATTATAAACATCGGCTTATTATTTTTAAAATGTTAATTCCCTTAAATTATCAATAATGAGTTATCAGGTTGGGTTCGTGAGTGATAATTGGTCAGGCTTACCTAGCTATATGGTTGGGCGCCATCACGACCGGGGTTGTGGTCATGACAAGTTGGTATCAGAACCTAGGTTACTAGGCCTCACGAGTCATGAGCCGGTTACTAGAGTCTCATGGATCGGTACGTAGACGTACGTATCTATCCTCGGGAGGCTACAAAACCTTTAGGAAATACTTTACTTTCTTGAAATTCTTGTCGTGCAATTTTGTTGGTCCGAAAACTAAATTTCTGTATTCTATTCTCTCGCAGATGGCAAGGAATCGTTCTACCGGACGTAGCGGACGACCACCTTTAGCACCCGTTAGGGGCCATGGTCGCGATTGTGGTCGAGGCGGACCAGTGAGGGCAACACCTGCAGACCCAGCAGCTGCCCAGGTCCAGGACCAGCCTCTAGTTTGTAGATGCTCCAGCAGCACCTGTTCAGGCACCGGCAGTGCCTATCGTGATTCCTGGTTTTTAGGAGGCTTTGGCTCAGATCTTATCCGCCTGCACTGGCCTGGTTCAGGCCGTATCAACCACTACGGCAGCAGCTACTTCTCAGACCGGGGGTGGTCAGCAGACCACTGCTGCTCGCACACCCGAGCAGGGTTTCCAGGGATTTCAGACACCGGGAGTTGCCCCAGTTGCCCCAGTTGCACTAGTTGCGCCAGTCGCACCAGCCCCAGATTTTATGGTTCTGGCTATGCCAGATGACGAGCAGCGTCGACTGGAGAGGTTTGGCAAGCTCCAGCCTCCGACGTTCAATGGTACAGAGGGCGAGGATGCCAGGGATTTCTGGACAAGTATCAGCGTATGCTTCGCACTGTGGGAATATTGGAGTCGAGTGGAGTAGCTTTTACTACTTTCCAGTTCTCAGGGCCTGCATTTACTTGGTGGGCGGAGTTTGAGAGGCGTAGGCCTGTTGGAGCAGCGCCCCTTACTTGGCAGCAGTTCTCCGCTCTCTTTCTGGAAAAGTATGTACCGCAGTCTCGCAGGGAGGAGCTGCATCGTCAGTTTGAGTGGTTAGTTCAGGGGGACATGACTGTGACCCAGTATGAGTTGAGGTTTACGCAGCTAGCTCGGCATGCTACTTGGATGATCCCGATTGATCGGGAGAGGATTAGGAGGTTCGTGGATGGCCTCAACTATCCCATTCGTATTTTGATGACTAGAGAGAGGGTTGTGGCCACCTCGTTTGAGGAGGTAGTTGATATGGCTCGTCAGATTGAGATAGATCGTCGTCGGGAGCGTGAGGAGAGGGAGGCCTCGAGGTTCAGGTAGCTTCAGCGGTACTCCGTCTAGGGGCCAGTTCCAGCACAGCAGAGGTCGTTCCTTCAGATCTCCTCAGTCAGGTCGCACAGAGTCCAGTAGGGCTTCTTCAGACCGTGGTCACCAGGGTTATCAACAGGGCCAGTCTTCACTTAGCACCCTTCCAGCTCAGAGTACTACTCCTGTTTTTTCAGCCCAGGTTCATTTGCAGCGAGGGGTTCCCTTCAGTCCCCTTCTCCAGCTCCAGGTCGTTGCTATGAGTATGGTGAGTTGGGTCATATGAGGAGACAGTGTCCTCGGCTCCGTGGTAGACAGTCCCAACAGAGGGATCAGCCCTCATCTTCTGCTCCTGTTTCTTCAACACCTACCCAGCCAGCTAGGAGTGGGGGCCAGGTAGCCAGAGGTCACCCCAGGGGTGTAGACCGGACTGGCGGTGGTCAGGCTCGATTCTATGCTCTTCCAGATAGGAAGGACGCCATTGCATCAGATGTCGTCATCACAGGTATTATCTCAGTTTGCCACAGGGATGCTTCTGTCTTATTTGATCCCGGATCTACCTATTCCTATGTATCTTCATATTTTGCTCATCATTTGGGTATGACCCGTGGTTGTCTTGCCTTGCCTGTGCATGTATCTACCCCGGTGGGCGATACTATTATTGTGGATAACGTATATCGATCTTGTCTTGTTACTGTTGGGGGTCTGGAGACCTGAGTTGATTTGTTGTTGTTGGGTATGGTAGACTTTGATATGATTCTGGGTATGGATTGGCTATCTCCGTACCATGCTATTCTGGACTGTCATGCTAAGACAGTTACGTTGGCTATTTCGGGTATTCCAAAGATTGAGTGGCGAGGTTTGACCGATTATGTTCCCAGCAGGGTGATTTCCTTCTTAAAGGCACAACGGATGGTTGGGAAAGGATGTCTATCATATTTAGCATTTGTGAGAGATGTTGAAGCTGAGACTCCTAGTATTGATTCTGTGCCTGTTGTGAGAGAGTTTCCAGATGTGTTTCCAAAAGACCTGTCGGGCATGCCGCCGGACAGGGACATTGATTTCGGTATTGATCTGGTGCCGGGCACTCAGCCCATATTTATTCCTCCCTATCGTATGGCACCAGCAGAGTTAAAGAAATTGAAAGAGCAGCTTCAGGAACTCTTAGAAAAGGGGTTCATTCGCCCGAGTGTGTCACCGTGGGGGCACCGGTCTTATTTATAAAGAAGAAGGATGGCACAATGAGAATATGCATTGATTACAGACAGTTGAACAAGGTGATAGTGAAGAACAAGTACCCACTACCCCGTATTGAGGATTTGTTTGATCAGCTTCAGGGAGCAAAGGTATTCTCTAAGATTGATCTCTGATCAGGCTATCACCAGCTGAAGATTAGGGATTCAGACATTATGAAGACGGCTTTCAGGACGAGATATGGGCACTATGAGTTTCTGGTTATGTCATTTGGGCTGACTAATTCCCCAGGCGCGTTCATGCACTTGATGAACAGTGTATTTCGGCCGTATCTGGATTCATTTGTGATCGTGTTTATTGACGATATTCTGGTGTACTCGCGTAGCCAGGAGGAGCAAGCGCAACACTTGAGGGTGGTATTGCAAAGATTGAGAGAGGAGAAGCTTTATGCAAAGTTCTCCAAATATGAGTTCTGGCTCAGTTCCGTGACTTTTCTGGGACACGTGTGTCCAGTGATGGTATTCAGGTTGACCCGAAGAATATTGAGGCGGTGCAGAGTTGGCCCAGGCCTTCCTCAGCTACTGAGATTCGGAGTTTCCTCGGGTTGGCGGGTTATTACCGCAGGTTCGTTCAGGGTTTTTCATCTATTGCTTCGCCTTTGACGAAGTTGACGCAGAAGAATGCTCCATTTGTGTGGTCGGATGAGTGCGAGGAGAGCTTCCAGAAGCTCAAGTCAGCTTTGACCACAGCTCCGGTATTAGTATTACCATCAGCTTCAGGTTCTTACACGGTGTATTCTGATGCTTCGAGAGTTGGGATCGATTGTGTATTGATGCAGGAGGGTGGAGTTATTGCTTATGCTTCCCGTCAGTTAAAGCCCCATGAGAAGAACTACCCTGTTCATGACTTAGATTTGGCTGCTATAGTTCATGCCTTGAAGATTTGGAGGCACTATCTATATGGCGTATCTTGTGAGGTGTTCATGACCATCGCAGTCTTCAGCACTTGTTTAAGCAGAAGGATCTTAATTTGAGGCAACGGAGATGGCTTGAGTTACTCAAAGACTATGATATCACCATTTTGTATCATCCGGGAAAGGCCAATGTAGTGGCTGATGCTTTGAGCCGAAAGGCAATCAGTATGGGTAGTTTGGCATACATTCCAGTTGGGGAGAGGCCCTTTGTAGTTGACGTTCAGGCCTTGGACAATCGGATGAGGTTAGATATTTCTGAGCCCAGTCGGGTGTTGGCTTGTGTGGTATCTCGGTCTTCCTTGTATGATCGCATTAGAGAGCGTCAGTATGATGATCCACATTTGCTTGTCCTTAAGGACAGAGTTCAGCATGATGATGCCAGGGATGTGACTATTGATAGTGATGGTGTGTTGAGAATGCAGGGCCGGATTTGCGTGCCCAATATGGACGGGCTTCGGGAGTTGATATTGGAAGAGGCCCATAGCTCGTGGTATTCTATTCACCCAGGTGTCACGAAGATGTATCAGGATTTGAGGCAGCATTACTGGTGGAGAAGAATAAAGAAGGACATTGTGAGTCATGTAGCTCGGTGCCTCAACTGTCAGCAGGTCAAGTATGAGCATCAGAGGCCCGGTGGTGTGCTTCAGCGTATGGACATTCCCGAATGGAAATGGGAAAGGATTACTATGGACTTCGTGAGTGGTCTCCCTCTGACAGCGAGGAAGTTTGATTCAGTTTGGGTGATTGTGGATAGGCTGACCAAGTCCGCGCACTTCATTCCGGTGTGTACCACCTATTCTTCGGAGCGGTTAGCGAAGATTTTTATCCGGGAGATTGTACGGTTGCATGGGGTCCTAGTTTCTATTATATCAGATAGGGGTACTCAGTTTACCTCTCAGTTCTGGAGGACTTTTCAGCGAGAGTTGGGTTCACAAGTAGAGTTGACCACATCGTTTCATCCTCAGACGGACGGACAGTTTGAGCATACCATTCAGATATTGGAGAACATGTTGCATGCCTGTGCTATTGACTTTGGAGGTTCTTGGGCTGATTACTTACCTGTTGCAGAGTTTGCTTACAATAACAGCTATCGGTCCAGCATTCAGATGGCACCGTATGAGGCTTTATATGGGAGATGATGTAGATCTCCGGTTGGTTGGTTTGAGTCCGGCGAGGCTTGCCTAGCTATATGTTTGGGCGCCATCACGACCGGGGTTGGGGTCGTGACATAAAGAAGAGGGATTTTAAAGACCAGCTTTGCAATTTTATCAAGCCCCCGCGATAAAGTCGGGGACTGTACAATCTGATCAGATGATCGATGGTAAAATACATCCCCTTGATTTGGTTTGAAAAGTACTTGATTAAGTAAACGATTCTCCAGAAGGAAGGATAGATCTGGCAGAGCGTCACTTGGTATCGTTGGAAAAAGTCGAGGATAACTAGGTCTATGAGACCCTGAGTCGGAATGGCGGGGCCCAATGTAAACGGGCAATTATATATGCTCAAGTACCTCACTTTATATGTGGTAATATCCTTCTCAGAGGAAGGAATCACTATTTCTTTATTGTCCCATTTATAATCCTCCTTTACTTGCTTGAGCTCGACCTTGGTCACCAAACAAAGATATCGAGACATGGGCTCGCATCGACCTGGTGTCGAAATAGGTATGTTGATTTTGAAATCGGATCTTATCTCACACGGTAAGGGGTGCATTCATCGATATGAGGTGGCACTACGGTTTACTCTTGGTCGATTGAGAAGATGAATGAGCTTTTTCCTTTTGAAGAACAGATTTAGAAGTTTTAGCCATAGCTATGCCATATATCCAAGAAGATGAAGAATGTTATTAGTGAAAAGAAGGGAGAGCTCAAGTAAATTGAAAAGGGCTAAATGAGACTTTGAAAACAGTATAGGAATAAAATTTGTAAGGTTGTAGAATATGTCTATTTATAAAGGTCATTTAAGCGTGCTGAGGAAGCCAAAAGGTCGACCGTCAACCGCCTCCAATTAATAATTTTGGAATTCGTACAAAAGCAACTTTTCAATCGCTTCAACCGTTGATGTCATGATATTGGCATCAGGGACAAGGCGCCAAGAGTTAATTTATCAAAAATCATAAAGGGCTATCTGAGTTTGAGGAATTTCTCACTCGAAGAATGTGACAAGGCCTAAGGTCTATCCTTGTTACAAGCTCAAGCAAATATCTGCTCGATTACTAAGCCCAAGGGCTACCCGAGTTAAAGAATTCCCTGCAGTCTACAAACGGGAAATTTCTTTAACTCGGGTTCGAGAAAATCGATCTCACATTTAAGATCAGCTCGAGGATTAACAAGAACCTCGAGGGGTATTGTGTTGATCAATTAAAAAAACTAAGGGTTTGTTATGTCCTAAGCTCGATATTCGGGCTAGTCATTGAAATTATAAAATCAAGTCTTCTACAAATAAAGATAGAATAAATTCAGCATGGGTCGAAAGGGATACAAGGGATCTTTTTATTTTTCCAAGAAAGAATTACAAAGAACAACTACGGCACCCACAAAGGGTACTTACATAGGAACAAAGAAGCGAAAAACAAAAGCCAAAGGTCCTAGTTCAGTTTTAGGGCCACAACATCAAGCATCGTCCTCGGAAGTCTCTTCTAGGGGACACCATTTCTGATCTTTGGAAACATTTGGCAGAAGGTCGTCGATAAATGTGATTACATCTCCAACCGCCGAGATTGAGCATCCCGTTGAACTTTTGGGCCATAATGCTTTAAGAAAGAACATGCAAAAAGAAAAGACAAAAGGGGGGGGGGGGGCAAGATGCACAAGCAACAGTTCAAGAGTGTTCGCCCCCAGAAATCTATTCCAGGATGGGATGCAAAAGTTAGTAGATGATAGTGGCACCTCATTCCATGGAGAGCAAAGGGAATGAAGTGCCACACCACGTTGAAGATAAGAGGAAATGAGCAGCAGTGTAAAGTTCGCGCATCTCTAGATACGGGAAAGATTAGCTGCCCTTCTCTCGTTGTCTCGAGCTGAAGCTCTGAAAAAGGAAGCCTTGACGTAACTAGTAAAGTCGCTGCCATGCGACCTTGTTGCCACAGATTTGAACCATGAAAGTGGGCAATATGAGGAAGAGATAGAGAAGGGAAAGGATTAAAGGTAGATGAAGAAGGAACAAGTGTAGTTGTGTTCAAGGGAAAGGATTAAAGGTAGATGAAGAAGGAACAAGTGTAGTTGTGTTCACTCGAGTGCCCTCGAGTGCCTTCTTATTTATAGAAAGTTGACGACTGGACCGGCGACGTAAGTGGACGACAAAGGCTGCGACGTATTGGACGTTTTTGGGGAAGCACAGTGACTTGACATTTCGGCTCACATCAAGCGCCTTCGTCACGGGCATGGCGTCATTACAAGTGGTTCGGGAAGATCGAGGTTCAAATAGTTTCTTATCAACTTATTCTAAGAAACGCGGGGACTATCTGTATACGGTCAAAATCGGGGAGGTCGATTTTGAAGACTTGTTTACATTGCGAGCCCGGGTCTGGGGAACTTGAGGTAAGAATCGAGCCAGGCCGAGGTAAGCACACTTCGAGAAAACAGACCGAAGTCCTAGCATGACCTACATGAAGGGAAGCACAATCTCGAAGCCAATCAAGAAAGAGTGGGAATTTCTGAAGGACACGTGGGCCGGGAATAAATTAAAGAATAAGATTTGTACGAAATGGTGCAGGTCCGTACTAGGTCGTTATACACCTGTACCAATAGAATTATTTACCACAATGAGGAATATACTATATTGGGGTTTTCTCCTACTATATAAAGGGGACCCTAATCATTTTGTAAATATCTCACATTATTCACCGCAATAGAACATTTTATTCTATTCTTGTTTAACGTGCTCAACAATTATTCTTCAGCTTTGTTGCCTTTACTTTATTGTTCTTAGCTGACCTCGAGGTCCCTGGGATAACCAAGCTTGAGGCCCCTATTGCTTCAACAACATTGGGTTGGTTCATTATTTCTTCTTATTTAAGCTTAATACTACTTGTATAATCACTAGTATTAGAATATATCACATATCTTTAAACCCACAAATTATCTTTAAACCGTAAATCAAATTTAATTGTTACTCATATTTTCGAGGTACACATCTTGCATACTCAAAAACTTCAAACTCCACCTATATGTAATGATTCTCTTACTTCCAAGTTCCAAGTTCCAAGTTCAAAGTGCAACTGCACTGTTCTATTTAGGACATAAAAAGTAAAAATTTACGAGTAAAGATGATGTTATTACACATAAACATGTCTTTTTACGACATAAGGCGTAGTAATTAATAGGTAAGATGATATAATTAGAGTGTTTCGCCTAAACTTGTCACCAAGTGAAAGTTTATTGCGGATCCTAGGAGCTTAGGTTATCTCGTACGAGGGACAAGATAATAATGTTGAAGATAAATAGATGAGATTATTTTATCTTGTGCTTGATTAAAATTTTTATTTTGATGTAAGTTTTTGCGAAATTATTTATATCACATATTTTGAAATTATATTTGCCACATTTTATGTGGGATAACAATTTCGGAATAAGTTAATCACGGGACAAAAGATAACGACACGACTCTTCTCCCAAAGTGAAACTCAAGTTTAAAATTGAAAATAAAAGTTATTCAAGATAATTTATTTTTATAATTCCGGTTAACTTGCAAATCAAATAATGTATGTGGGGCAGACCGAATAGGTCAGGGATTTCAATTCACAAGCCCAAATACCTTATAGTCTTTTGTTTGGAATGGGCCGTGCCCAGTTAAACTTACAATTCAGAAGCCCAAACAGCAATCCGGATTTCGAATTCCAAAACAAATCCCGAATGAATTCGGCCCCGCCGATCCCCAAGGGTAGGTCGATTTACTCTTTCAATCGAGCTTCAATCACTTTCCGGCGATTTGCAAACGCTCCTCTACCCCTCTTTTTCTACAGCGAACTCTTTTCTGGCAAAATCAAGCAGTAAGTTTCACTATCTCGGTCTCTAACTCCTTCCTTTTCTGGATTTCATACTTCCACTAGGAGATAAAAAGACCTAATTTTTATGTCAGTCAAATTCACTGGTACCATTAGGTTTTGATTTAGTTAAAAACAAAACCCTATTTTGATGCCTATGCGAGATTCTTTACACCATTGCATCTAATTTGCTCGCTCGCTCGCTCGCTCCCTTTAGTTAGCTATGTCTGTTAACAACAACAATAACCCTAACAAGAACATGGGAGGTTCATCCTCCTTTGGCAATTCACCTCCTTCAAACCCAATTGCACACCTACAATCCCAGTCACAACCCCAACAACAGATGCCCGCCGGGTTTCCCGGGTCATTTCAGTTATCTCAGCTCACTGCAGCACATGCCCAAGCCATTGCTCAAGCACAGTCTAAAGTCCAAGCTCATGCTCAAGCTCAAGCACAAGCTGCCCATGCCCAATTTCAGGCCCAATTACAAGCTCAGGGTCTGTCCCTTAACCAAGCCCACGCTCTTGGCAATTTTGGTTCTGCAAGTGCCTCCGCAAAACGCTTACCTCAGAAACCTCCAGTGCGCCCACCTGCATTCGCTGCAGCTAACACGGTGTCCCCAATGAGAACTATGGAGCTTTCGTCTGCTGCGAGAAGGAAAAAGCAGAAGCTTCCCGAGAAGCACTTGCACGAGAAGGTGGCTGCGATTTTGCCCGAATCTGCACTTTATACTCAGCTCCTTGAGTTTGAATCTCGGGTTGATTCTGCCTTAGCAAGAAAGAAAGTTGACATCCAGGAGGCATTGAAGAATCCGCCTACTATTCAGAAGACGCTTCGTATATATGTATTCAATACTTTTGCTAATCAGATTCGTACTATTCCTAAGAAGCCGAATGCTGAACCGCCTACGTGGACCCTTAAAATCGTAGGAAGGATTTTGGAGGAGGGAATGGATCCTGATCAAGCTGCCATGTTTCAGAAATCGAGCTCCATGTATCCAAAGTTTTCGACTTTCTTCAAAAGAGTCACCATTTCGTTGGACCAGAAACTGTATCCTGATAACCATATTATAATCTGGGATTCTGCAAGATCGCCTGCACCACAGGATGGTTTCGAGGTCAAAAGAAAAGGAGAGCAAGAATTCACTGTTAATTTAAGACTAGAATTGAATTACATGCCTGAGAAATATAAACTCTCACCGGCTTTAACTGAAGTTCTTGGTATCGAGGTTGAGACTCGTGCAAGAATTATCTCTTCTATCTGGCATTATGTTAAGGCTCGGAAGTTGCAGAACACTGACGATCCTTCTTACTTCAACTGTGATCCTCCGCTTCAGAAAGTGTTTGGGGAAGGAAAGGTTAAGTTCACTGCGGTCACACAAAAGATCACGCCCCATTTGTCTCCTCCACAACCCATACATTTGGAACACAGGATTAAACTTTCCGGAAATAATCCTGCTGGTACTGCATGCTATGATGTATTGGTTGATGTGCCATTCCCTATCCAGAGGGAACTGAATGCTCTGCTGGCCAATACAGAGAAGACCAAAGAGATTGAAGCTTGTGATGAAGCAATTTGTGGTGCCATAAGGAAGATCCATGAGCATCGGAGGAGAAGGGCTTTTTTTCTTGGTTTTAGTCAATCTCCTATTGAGTTTATTAATGCACTTCTAGAGTCCCAGACCAAAGATCTGAAAGTTGTAGCAGGGGAGGCAAGTCGCAATGCTGAGAAAGAGCGACGGTCTCAGTTTTATAGCCAACCATGGTATTTAACTGCTGCTAAATTTTACTTGCCATTACATTTTGAGTAGAAGTATATTCTTGAAGTGAAATTGCTTATTATGATCCAAAGTAGCTTAATATTTATAGTCTCAGTAATTTGGTAAAGCTACAACAATTCTCACCAAGATAAAAGTGTGTATGACATAAATAGATTCCCACAAATATTTATCTTCTTAACTGGCTTAAATTGACAACTAGTAGAGTTCATTTGCAATTACTTTGATCATTGTTACATGTGATTTTGTGACAGCTCATGTCGTTTTTGTTTTATTTCATTGCACTAACTTCCTTTGTAGTTGCCTCCCTTTTTGTTAAAGAAAATTTTCTCCTACTTACTTCCCTTTAAGATAAGTGCAACAAATGGTTTATGGGTGGATCACTCATAAAAGAAGTTAAAAGATGCATTCAATTCTTAATATCACTCAAAATGAAACTTAGTACTGACTAAGCAAAGGAGGGTTTTCTCTAAGACAAGTTTAACCAAAAGGTACATTGTGTTTTTAAAACTAGATAAGTGGTTGGTGCAATCATCAACTTTTCTATTCGAGATTTTGTGGACCTCATCACTATTGTTGGTAGCTTGTCTGTAAGAGATATTTTTCCCTTATTAATGATGCACAATTGTGCAATGTGATGTTTGGAGACATTAATGAGCATTATTTTTCATTGTCAGGGTTGAGGATGCTGTTATTCGCTACCTGAATCGCAAGCCAGCTTCTGATGCCCCTGGAAGCGGGTGAACTGAACTGTATTCTTCCCTAGTATCGGATTGTTTTTTGTGGAATTTGTGCAACATCCTAGAATTGTTTTCTCAAGAAGTTAAGAATGTAGTTTCTTGCAATATAGTGTGGGTTAGAGGGAAGAATCTTTGTGAAACAAGGAAAGACGTTGGCTGTTCAAGCGTCTTCCTGTGCTACAGATAGAAGTTCAGTGTTTGTAATTTTATTATTTTGGAAGAAAAAAGTTGTCGCTATGTGTAACAAAGCATGTAAAAGTGTAGGATATCTGGATGTTTTGAGATGTCTGATGATCGGAATTAGATTATTGTAGGACTTAGATGTTGGATACTTTGGTATTCTGATGATGTAAAATTCCAGTATTCCAATTTCCAGCTTCCGATGTCACTGTATTTGTTGCTGCTCGTTTGTTATTCATCAGTCTCTTCTCCAGGTCCACCTGACTTGATATTATTTGGGATTGTTACTTAGATGTAAAAATGATATTTGATGTACTAAAGATATTTATTTCCAGTTAATCTTTCCGAAAGTTTTTGAAATGTTTCTAAAATCGACGTTTGACTATGCAAATTTTTCTGGAGAAGTTTGTGTTGAAAATTTATTAAAGGTGGAGTGGGAGAAAGTTATTTGGAGTTGAAAATTTTGAAGTTTCTAATCACTAAATAGGAACTATTTAAACAACAGACTTTAATATTATGGATGTTGGAGTGAAATGAGTCCGACGGTCTGGTACACAAAAGATTCACATGGTCGAGTTAACTAGTTTGGAGTTGAAACTACTTGAATGATTTTAATTTAAGTAAATTGACATAATTTATATCTTTGTAAGAGCCTGTTTGGCCAGATAGGCGAAAAGTACTTTTTTTTCAATAAATTTAAGTTGTTTGGCCAAGATAAATAAGTTTGTTTGGACAAGATAAATAAGTACTTTTAGCCAACAGCAGAAGTAGTTTTTCTGCTTTTCAGAAGAAGCAGAAAATTATTTTATTCAAGACAAAACTATTCTCACCTTAAAATTTATACTTTTCAAATTATCCGTTACTAATTTAAGTTTTTTTATTTGTTTTTTATTTTTATCATTCTCTTAAATTTAAAGATATCATGTACATGAATCATGTTGTAACTTTCCAAATTCTTTATAGACTTTTCTTGTTTTTGATTTTTTTTTGGTGTAATGTCTTATAACTTTTCAAATTATCTTCTTCTTTCTTCATACTAACGAAAGCAAATTATCTACCTCTTTCTTTGGATTATCAATTCTTTTCCTATAAATAATCATTTATAATTTCTTCTATTATAGGCTATTAGTGCTCGAATCTTTAAAACAGTTATCAAATCTAATTTGTGAATATTACCTACAAATAGGTAATAAATTTACAATTTCGTCATATAATCTATTTATATATTATTAAAAAAAGAGAAAAATATATCCACATTAATCGAACTGGTAGTCTCACAATAGGCCGCTAGGCAATTATGATAAAATTGATTAGGTTAGGTAATAATTAGTTTCTAATTTAAATTTAAAAAAAAATAAATTATACATTGTGTGTTGCTAATAATTAGTTACTTGATGATAGGCTATAATTACGTGTTTTAGTCGATTATTACACTCTAATTTAATGCACTTTAGTTGAGTTTG
>MU757816.1:0-12369 GCA_026770625.1 Nicotiana glauca
GGGGGGATAGGGGCATTTGGACAATCTTATGTCAATAAGACCCCACTTCCTGACCGTCCCATCAGCTAACCTAGACGGCTCAGATTTGAGCGTGACCAAACGGTGTCGTTTTGGTTAGTGAATGGACAGGCCGGGTTTGGGGTGTGAAATGGGCCTGGGCTGGGGTAATTTGTGTATTGAATTTTATTCTGGATTAATCAGACTTGGCCCAATTTTATTAAGGCCACTCTTCATTATTCCAATTATTTCTTCTTCTTCTTATTTCATTTGTATTTTATATTTTTTCTGATTTTATTGAATGCAAAATTAAAATAAAATCTAATTTATTACCAAAATTAAGCTAATTAGTTCCTAAAAATTGATTAAGTCCTATTTAAAAGCAAACTCATGACAAATTCAACAATTGACAATAAAAATTCAAAATTGACTATTTTTGTTATTTTCTTTGTATTTTGTTTTAAAAACAACTTAACTACTAATCAATCCTAAAATATGAAATTAAATCCTAAATGCAAATGCCAAGTGTATTTTTATATTTTTCATATGAATTAAAATGCACAAATAAAATGCAAATAATTAACATAAAAATCCACAAAATTGCAAAATAATGAAAGAAATTATTTTGTTTGAATTTTTTGGAATAATTCATATAGGGCAAAAATCACGTGCTCACAGCTGCCCCTCTTTGCTCGGGAACACGCAGAGTTCTCGGACAAAGATAAGTGAGCGGATACGTGTGATTTTTGCCCGTTCGAATACTCCTTGCGAAACATTTTTTGAAAACTGTCTGACCGAACCCTGCTTCAAAGGTTGCCTACATATTCTTGGCTATAAAGGAATCAGGTCAGTGTAGTTCTGGAAGGTTTGATAGCTGGACTACTAGTTTTTGTGATTTCACTGTTGTTGATGTTGCTACTGCTCGCTGACCTCCTTATTACACCATGTTAAAACAAAAAGAAGCTAGCCTACACTATGATCTATGAATTACAAAAAGGTCCTATCTATGTCTTCAAACTTGCTCTTGTGTTGCCTTGAACTTGTATTCTTCCGATGGAATTCTTGCGTTGTTGCCTTGAATTGTGATAGGAGATGTTTTGCTATTCCTCCGAGTAATGATTGACTACTGAAATTTGAAATATATGCCTCTATTTTCCAGACGGGCTCCTGATTGCTGACACTTGAAAAGTATTCCCTTGTTCTCCAGGTGGACTCCTGACTGCAACAAAATAGACAAACAAAGAAAATTTTCTACCCCAGTTTGGTGGTTGGGCACATCATGTTATCAAATATTAAAAATTAAAAGCTAAAATTTGAATTGTACTTCCCTTGTTCTCCCGATTGGTGCCTGATTACTAAAACTTGAAATTTATTCCCTTGTTCTCCAGGTGGGCTCCTGATTGCTGAACTTGAAGAGTATTCCCTTGTTCTCCAGGTGGGCTCCTGATCGCTGAACTTGAAGAGGATTCCCTTGTTCTCCAGGGGGGTTCCTGACTGCAACAAAATAGACACACAAAGAAAATTTTCTACCCCAGTTTGGTGGTTGGGCACATCATGTTATCAAATATTAAAAATTAAAAGCTAAAATTTGAGTTGTACTTCCCTTGTCCTCCCGATTGGTGCCTGATTACTAAAACTTGAAATTTATTCCCTTGTTCTCCAGGTGGACTCCTGACTGCAACAAAATAGACAAACAAAGAAAATTTTCTGCCCCAGTTTGGTGGCTGGTACAACATGTTATTAAATATTAAAACTAAAATCTAAAATTTGAATTGTACTTCCCTTGTTCTCAAGGTGGGCGCCTGATTGCTGAACTTGAAAAGTATTCCCTTGTTCTCCAGGTGGGCTCCTGATTGCTGATCTTGAAACGTATTCCCTTGTTCTCCAGGTGGGTTCCTGACTGCAACAAAATAGGCAAACAAAGAAAATTTTCTTCCCCAGTTTGGTGGCTGGGAGGATTTGTGAGTTATTAGCAAAACTATAAATCACTTATGTTATTGATGCAATGATGAAAGATTTTGATCCTAGGGGAAAATTCATCAGACTAGGTCTTTTGTTATCTTAGGATCGAGAGTCATCAGACTAAGATTTAGATCCTAGGAGAAAATTCATCGGACCGGGTTTTCTATCTTAGGAGAACAATTCATCAGACTAAGCCTTTTGTTATGTTAGGAGAAAGAGTCATCAGACTAAGATTTTGATCCTAGGAGAAGGTTCCTCAGACTAGGTCTTTTTTTATCTTGTGATCTTAGGAGAAAGCTTCGTCAGACTAAGATTTTGATCCTAGGAGAAAATTCATCGGACTAGGTCTTTTATCTTAGGAGAACAATTCATCAGACTAAGATTTTGGTCCTAGGAGAAAGTTCATCAGACTAGGTTTTCTATCTTAAGAGAAAGATTCATCATACTAAGATTTTGATCCTAAGAGAAATTTCATCAGACTAGGTTTTCTATCTTAGGAGAAAGATTCATCTGACTAAGATTTTGATCCTAGGAGAAAGTTCATCAGACTAGGTTTTCTATCTTAGAAGAACAATTCATCAGACTAAGATGTTGACCCTAGGAAAATCCATCAGACTAGGAATTTTATCCTATGAGGAAAAAATGTGAAGAGCAGTGGCAGCATTTTGTGCACACTAGCAAAACAGGCAAGGGCAAAGATTTGAGAAACTTCCCTTTTTTCGGCTCTCCTCGTCTTCCTTTTCTTTTTCTTCCTTTTCTTTTTTTTTCTCTTATTGTTGAACCAACTTTCTTGCACTAGTTTGTTCGTGTTGCAAACAAAGGAAACTTGTGAGTTTAAAATGTGGCGGTTAGTTTGTGGCCTTGAACTTTGAGGGCGGATGCTTTTGCATTTGCCAAGGTGACTGATTTCCACTGGAGGACCTTGCTTGTTTATGGACTAACCCCTTTCTCTGTCATCCTCATCACATAAAATGCCTTCTCCGTTCAGACCCGATATCCTCTATTTGTTGTATTTTATGTCTCATATGAATCCCAAAACACGTCTATTGCCCCCCACTCCGTGTGTATGATGTTCTTTCTCGGCTTGAACACTGCTTCGGCCTTGAGGTTTATTTCTCCTTCATTTGTCATGATAACTGATTTCATTTGAAGATCTTGCTTGTTTATTGACTTACCCCTTTCTCTGCTACCCTTGACACGGAGAATACCTCTGATCTGTTCAAACCCCATACCTTCTATTTGTCGCATGGTTCCTGAATTGAGACGTATCAAACCCTTGTATTTCTCACGAATACCAAAGCACGTCAATTGCCACACACTCAAGATGTTCTTTCTTAACTCCAACCCCTGGTCCGGTCCTTGAGGTCTACAGCTCCCCTATTGACTATAATAACTTTGACTTCTGCTTGTAAAGTCTTGCTCGTGATTGGTTTAACACCCTTTTATCAAGCTTATCACAGGACATACCTTTGGTTTGTTCGCTCTGACCCTTCATTTGTGACATCGTTCATGAATTGATGTATACCAAGCCTTTGCATTTCATAAAGATCCCAAAGCATGTTGATTGTTGCCAACTCAGTGTGCTTGCTGTTTTCTCCTAACTTGATGCCTTGATGCGTTTACCAGATCCTGTCTTGTTTAATTGGAAAGCTTGGTGGCAGATTTTGAAGTTATTTTTCACTTGTTATGACCAGACAGACTCAAGAGGGCAAAAGGAATATAGTAGGAGGACAATGAAAGAGATGATTCCTAACAAAAAACTACAAATTAGAAACCTATCGGATGTTGATATCGACTCTAATGACCTTGACATGCACCTGCAGCCTATTTTGTTTTGCAAATCTAATGTTCGGCTCTTGTTGCACCTTTTCATCGCAAAACTGGGCTTCAATGCTCTGCTTACCCGATCTGATTCACAGTCCTTATTCGACTTGTGGTGCCCGTAGGGTTTTCACCATCAAGCCTCTCTTATTTTGGTTATCCTCTCGTCTTACCGTAGCCTTGTGGTGCCTGTAAAGGTTTCACCAATAAGACTCTCTCATTTTTGATTTCTCTCATCTTTCATCGCCTTGGGGTACCCGTGAGGGTTCTCATCAACAAGACTCTCTCATTCTTCATTTCCTTCATTTGGACCGGAGTGTTTCCCCTGATATTATACATCTCTACTCGCTTGACTCGGAATCTCTCGAAGATTGATCAGAAGGTCTTCCTTTGGACCGTAATGTGGGGTTTTGGACAGGGTTAAAAAGGAAGGGTATCAAAGGCTCAAAATAATTCAACATGGGTTCAAAATTACAACTTTCGGAGTCACATTTCTCCCAACAACCACAACTTCTGCCCCAGTTTCTTTCTTGGGGACTTTGGACTTTTATTTTGTTGTGACTAAACCTCAGAGAAAGGCTGCCTACGTACCCTTTCGGGATCAAGTCAAACGTAGTTCAGGCCATAAAGATTACTTTGTTGTTGTGATTTTTCCTTCCTTTTTCTTCCTCATTCTCTTCTCTTCTTTTCTTTCTTCATTTTCTCTTTTGTTATTTTGTCATTTTTCCTTTTTCTTTTCTCTTTTTCCCTTTTTTCTCTCTTTTTCTTTTTCTTCTCTTTTTCTCTTCCTTTTTTTCTCTTCTTTTCTTTTCTTTCTTCCTTTTCTCTTTTTGTTGTTTTTTTTCTCTTCTTTTTTTTCTTTTTCTTTTTCTTTTTCTTCTCTTTTTCTCTTCCTTTTTTCTTTTCTTCTTCCGTTTTCTTTTCATTCTTTTCTTTTCTCTTTTTCCTTTAATTATCTTTCACGCTTGTGTTCCTGATCTTTGCTACTGATTCCGAAAGAGGGGTATGAAAGAAAATAACTGAGGCTCAAAGGGTAGCAAAGGATAAAGCGTTTGGATAGTAGATCAAAATGCCTTCATCATTTCAATCTCCAAAATATGCCAAGTACAAACTACACAATTAAACAAACTGAGGAAAACATACGTAACATCTTTTGCTTGCACCAGAATTAATAACCATACCCACACATTTGCCTCCTACATTTGTCAATTACCCAGCACCATTGAACAACCACCTCGGTACCACGAACGGCTCCTGTAAACTCGGGGCAAACTTTCCTTTGGCTTCAAACCGATGCGACATGATGCATTTTAACAGTATTTATTTACGTTCTATCTGCCCCAGTTTCACACGGTTTGGGCTTCAAAGGATCTTAAAGTGTTCTTATTTCCTTCAAGTGCCCCTGTCATCTTCAAAATCGTTTCAATGTTTCATGACTAAACTACTTTTGAGCTCAGGCTGAGAATTATGCATGCGTGTCATGTCACTAGAACCAACATGAAAAGAATTATAAGAAGAGAAAAGAACTAAACAAAAATGACCAGAAATAGCATAAAACAGAGAATTGCATTAGACGGACGGTGAAAGAGTTTGGACAACAAAACAAGCACAATAAACTAGGGTACAACCCTTAGAACAAACCTAGACAACCCTAAATGAGATACTACGACCAAAGGAACTAGACAAAATAAAAGGATAGAAGGGTTTGAATCACAAGACAATATCTGGATTACAACCCTGAAAATAACCCGGCCAACAGAAATGACAACAAAATAAACCACCAAAACTCCACTCTAGCCAAACAAGAGATGGAGCGTCTTTCCAATCACCAAACTCGACATCTTAGCCACTAGACTGTACATCAAAATTGCTGGGACCTTCACCGATTTCAATATCATTGACTTTATTCAACAAGTTTCTGAGAGGATTCTCATGCTCCTTGTCACCATGGATCTTCCCCACAAAACGTGCATCATCATGTGCAGGCAAAGGATTCTGTGCAATGTTCTGGGTGGCACTGTCCTGGACCGCAATTATCCCTTCTTGAATCATTCTTTCTATCTCTCTTTTCAAATCGTGGCAACTTTCGACATCGTGCCCCTGGGCATTGGAATGGTATCCACACCTTTTAGAAGGGTCAAAGCCTCTTGCACGCTTGTCCACATGATTTGGAGGAATCGGTGCAATCGGGTTATAATGCTTTAGTTTCTCAAACAAGTCTGCATATGGCTCTCCCAAGGAAGTGAAATTTTCCTGCTTTTGTGCCCTCTCTTGCTTGAAATTTTGGCCAGCCCGCAAACCCGCTCCAGGAGGATTCCTATAGGCTCTTGGAGGTGGGTAGTTTTTTTGAGTTGGGTAAGTATTTTGTGGGGTGGGTGCGCGCCATTGCGCATGGGTAGGATGTTGGGAGTACGTTTGGGCATGGTGGATAGAGAAGTAGGGATCATGGGGTGGGTAATAGTGCTGTGGAGTATGGGGGTAGGTTTGGGGACGGGGTCGAGGTTGATGGTAATATGGTGGCGGGCCCTTGGAGCAAGTTCTCGAGTCAACTACCGCCATATCTTCTTTCTTTTTCTTTCCCAATACCCCTGCAGTGCTGCTCTGGATAGCCTGGGTAGTTGCCTTGATCGCCGAATAGCTTATAATTTTGTTGGATTTAAGCCCCTCTTCCACCATGCTTCCCATTTTCACTACCTTGTTGAAAGTTTTTCCCACTGCTGACACCAGGTGACCATAGTAGGTAGGCTCCAAAGCCTGTAAGAAGTAATCAACCATCTCGCTCTCTTTCATGGGAGGATCGACTTTTGTCGCCTGTTCTCTCCACCGAAAACCATACTCTCTGAAGCTTTCCCCGGGCTTCTTCTCAATTTTAGTCATTGACAGATGGTCCGGGACAATTTCGAGATTGTACTGAAAGTGGCACGCAAATGCTTGGGCCAAATCATCCCACGTGTACTATCGGACATGATCCTGTCATGTGTACCATTCCAAGGCTGCACCACTGAGACTTTGACTAAAGTACACCATCAATAACTCATCCCTTCCCCCAGCTCCTCTCATTTTGCTGCAGAATCCCATTAGATGGGCTACCGGATCACCATGTCCATTATACAAATCAAACTTGGTTAACTTGAACCCTGCTGGCAACTGTACATCGGAAAACAAGCACAAATACTTGTAGGCCACACTGACTTGGCCACCCAATCCTTGCATGTTCCTGAAGGACTGCTCCAGGCTTTTTACTTTTTGAATAATATCTTCCTATTCCGGATTCTTAAACGGCTTGTCAGTTTCCACCGGGAGCTCAAAGTGAGGAGTGTAGGAATATGGCTCAGGAGCTTTAGAGGTAGGCTCAGGAGGGTAGTACTGGCTGTTGTGAGTCTGAAACAATGGCTAACTAGATGATCTTTGCAATGTGGCAGGTGAAGGCGCTACAAAGACAAGGGTGATTAGTGTAGGAAGGTTTTGTTTGGGTGGTAGAGCTTGGGGAGGATAGGAGGGGGTGCCATAATTTTGTTGGTAGAAAGGGAAAGCTAGAGATGAACTCACAAGTAGGAGGCTCCTAAGACTGAGCCAAATGTGGGATATATGCTGGATTGGCGGGATAAACTGGTGCTGGCTGACCCTTAGCCCAAGCCTGATGCATCTCGGCCATCTTCTGCCTCAACTTATACATCTCTTCCCTCATTGCTTTGACATCCACTACTTCTACCTCTTTTGATGGGTCCACGATACTGGTATCTGATTCTTGGCCTGTCATGTTCAGTTTGTTTTTTGACCGGGTGTTGTAGGAATGGGTTACTAGGATGCCAACTGCCTGGACTCATCATCAACAACTTTTTTATTGGTTAGAGCATTAACAAATAGATAGCCGCCCTTTTGGGGAATGCATGTACCTAAGCAGTTAACGGTTTTCTATTATGCCTTTGCTTGGTTGCATGTATCATCCCGGATTTTCCTTATTTCCAATTGCAAACTTTCTCTTTATTTGTCACACCTCCTTTTTCATTACTACACCCTGTAAAGGTATAATAAAAGGAGTTTCTCTAATTAAAGAACAATCGAAATGGAATTCGTTTATTAAGAGATTCAGAGTCGCCACTTGGGAGATTTATGGTGTCCCAAGTCACCGGTTTGAATCCCGAATCGAGGAAAGGGTTTGACTCTGTATTACAGTCGCGAACCAGAAATCAGAGTAAGGAATTCTGTTAATCCAGGAGAAGGTGTTAGGCATTCCCGGGTTCCGTGGTTCTAGCACGGTCGCTCAACTCTTATATTTGGATTTATCTGATTTCAAAACATGTTTTAACTTATGTGCTTTTAAACCTTGAACCGCTTTATTATTATTTTTAACGAGGATTGCAACGTCGTAAAAATGTGTTTCGAACCACGTCACATAAATGTACCCGTGGTTGTTGACACATTTCGACTTCGTTGAGATTTGGATTTGGGTCACATAAATGCGCACCCGAGTTTAGGAATGTAATATTATTAAAATACGTGCCTAAGGAGATTACGCGTTATTATCTTCGGGGAAGGCCGTGAAATTTACTAAACGGCCCGTCCCAAAATCTAAGTATTTTAACACAAACATTTATTGAGGGCCCCGCAATTTATGTGTTATTTTTTGGCGAGGCTCATCTCATTGGATATCCTAAAAAGTCTACAATTTTTCTATCGGACAAAGTCTCTAAAAGGTCCATTTATTTTGTTATTGGCTTAGTACAAACCAAATGACAATTCTGTATCAAAGTCCATCCCTTCGGCTCCGACATAAGTCCAACGGAAGGGAGTCAGAACTCAGCTCAGCACAAGAGACTTAATAGTCATAGGTCTAGGCCCAGACCCAAACAAACATTGAAATCAGATCGAAGCCCGGGCCACTCGTTGGGGAACTGAAGCCCAAACCAACGAAACTAGGTTGTTGAGCCTTGAATCGACCAGCGCATCTCACACCAAATGGGATTTCAGTTAATCGTACAGAGGCTAAACTCATTTCACAAATGTTTCGATCACATTCACTGATTTTATAGTAAAGAAACAACTTACATCTTATTCTAATTAATAAACTACTAGTTGCTAGAATCCAATTTCATATTCAGACTGTTTTTAGGCTAACCAACTATTACAAATCCTTATGGAATTAATGGATTAACATGCAACAAGTGATACCTACGTCTAGTTCTTAATCTCAAAGACACAGGGCTATGGAAAATGCCAATTCTCTGATTTCAAAACCAACTTGTTGGTGTTAAAGCTAAAGTACTACACTACTAAAACATTTACATTCTGATTTCAAACCCAGTTGCAAGTCTTAATAAACAGTCATCAAAACTATACTACACTAGTAACACAAGCTAAACCAAATGAAAACGAATAACTACTGGATTCACGTGCTCACAGGAATATATCGAGTTAGCTTAGTAATCCACAAGCTACAAACAATCCAAAATGATTACAGAGTTTAATTACAATGAAAAACTAATCTAGTCATAGAAAACTATCTAGAATATGACAGAATTATTAAAATGCAATTCGACAGCAGAGGCTTCAATTTCATTTCATGTTTCAACATGTGAAGCTACATCGACAGTGTCTCAAGGTGTGTACCTGGAGTTGCAAAATAATGAAAGGAAAGATGAGAATCAGCAGCAGTTTACATAGCAAACCACAGCAACAGGATCAGTAGTAAATCGACCCTGGAATCAGTCAGAGATGAAATAAACCCGTAGGAACAAAATGCACTTGCTCTAAATCAAATCTATACTCGAATTTGAACCAGAAACAACTTCTGAGACTTCCAGAACTAGAGATAACCAGAATAGCTTGAATAAAACCAAAAACTACTTGAAGTTGAATGCTAGGAACTCGGATTAACAATCAAACTTGCAATTTAGATCTGAAATCATAATGTAACCATATATTTTGGGGTTTTTTGTGTTGTTTCTACTTTTTTTTTTTTTGAAGGTTTTTCTATTATTATTTTTTTTTTGGGTTTTTGAATGTTGAATTTCAAAATTAGATCTGAAAACTAGAGGGCACCTTTTGGGGGGAATTTTTGTGAGGCTCAAAATTTGTTAAACAAGGCATTGGTCATGCCTTTTTATAAACAAAGCTAAGAGAGTTTCAGATTTTCCAACTTTACACATTAGTCCCTCTTTTAAACTTCAGTTTTTCCCACTTAGTCCTTTATTTTCTGACTTGTGTCTCAAATTAATACACTAAAACTACTGAAATTCTAATTGCACCCTCATCTAGAAGGTTCTAGGGGATTCTAGTATTGTTATCTACTTGAAGAGTACCTAAGATACCCTCATTTTATTCTGAAATTACTCTAAACTAGCATTAACTAACCCAACCCCTCAACCATGGTTAATTACCCATAAATAAAGAGAACTCAGCTAAAATCCAAACATGCCCTACATATGAACTAACATGGAATTTTAATCTATCTGAATTATTAATCCAAACTAAGCTAATTCACCAAACAAATCAAAATTGAACTATAGCCTAATTATAAGATACAACCAAACAGAGCTCTAAACAAACTAATACAAATCTAATTAATTGAAATTCAATTCTTAAACAATAGAAATCCTAAAAGTATCATAGAACTAATTCAGCAATGAACTAATTAATCAAACGAGATCAAATTGAAACACTTAAGCACACTGGTCATGCATTAACCAATTCCAAAAACACTTAAAATATAAAAACTAATCAGGTTTAACTAAACTAATTAAAAGGTGAAAACCCGAAGATCAACAGAATATTTCAACAAAAATCAATCAAAACCAAAACTAAACTAAAAATCCAACACATAATCCTCGAAACATATAGGCAAACGGGAAGTAGAAACTCACTGATTACTTTCAGACACAAAAATTGGACAGCTCCAGTGGGATTTGAGTGCCGCTGATATTGAATTCATCACGAGGGAAGCCAGGGGACCATGTGGTATCAATTTGGAGCAGTTTGGAGCGATTAGGGTTTTGGTTGAAAATTTTCAATTTAATATTTGAGCAGTTCCAGCCATGTTCGAGGGACGGGGCTTGGGGGGTTTGATAAAAGAGGTCACGGCGGTCCTATGGTGTTTATTTGGACCAGTTTGGGAAGGGTGGTGTTCTGGCCGAAAAATTTTGGTTGAAGATTCGACGAGTTTGGGTGGGGTTTGAGGGAAACGGGCTGTGGATCTATAACGAGGAGGAGGAGAGGAGCAAGGGGTGTAAATTTGTAGTGATTTGGATGGCGGCCGCCGCCGTGAGGCGATTTCCGGCGGCGGAGCACGGCGGGGCACGGCGGCGCTACAGATTTAGTTTTTGGGTGAAATGAGGGAGGCGACATGGGGGGGGGTAGGGGATTTTGGAGAATCTTATATCAATAAGACCCCACTTCTTGACCGTCCGATCAGCTAACCTAGACGGCTAGGATTTGAGCGTGACCAAACGGTGTCGTTTTGGTTAGTGAATGGGCAGGCCGGGTTTGGGGTGTGAACTGAGCCTGGGCTGGGGTAATTTGTGTATTGAATTTTGTTTTGGATTAATTAGACTTGGCCCAATTTTATTAAGGCCACTCTTCATTATTCCAATTATTTCTTCTTCTTTTTATTTCATTTGTATTTTATATTTTTTCTGATTTTATTGAATGCAAAATTAAAATAAAAATCTAATTTATTTCCAAAATTAAGCTAATTAGTTCCTAAAAATTGATTTTGTCCTATTTAAAAGCAAACTCATGACAAATTCAACAATTGACAATAAAAATGCAAAATGGACTATTTTTGTTATTTTCTTTGTATTTTATTTTAAAAACAACTTAACTACCAATCAATCCTAAAATATGAAATTAAATCCTAAATGCAAATGCCAAGTGTATTTTTATATTTTTCATATGAATTAAAATGCACAAATAAAATACAAACAATTAACATAAAAATCCGCAAAATTACAAAATAATGAATGAAATTATTTTGTTTGAATTTTTGGGAATAATTCATATAGGGCAAAAATCATGTTCTCACACCACTGTCTAAAATTTATCCGCTCTAGATGGGTACCGGCGCTTACTGTGGGTGTGCAGATTCTGGAGGGGCTCCTACAGCTCAAGCTCTATATCATCATAAGGCCTGAAAGCCTGTACATATCAACATGAGGCCTGAGAGCCTTCTCACAATACACTCGAGGCCTGAGAGCCTCCTCACAATACACTCGAGGCCTGAAAGCCTCCTCACAATACACTCGAGGCCTGAAAGCCTCCTCACATCACTCAACATATCCTCACATATGGCCCTCGGCCTCAATCAGTCCAAAAAAAAATAATCATAAGCCGCTCGGACATCAGTAAACAATAATGCTCAGCTCAAACAATAGTTCAAATATCAGTTAAAACTCAAGGTTGAGTAAAAATATAGTTGAGTTCATAAAACAGTGTAATTCAAATGGACTGAGTTCAAATAATATATCAAATAGTGAGGAAAACAGTGATGATAGCTCACAAGGAGTTCAAACAGTCGAAAATAAGCCCCAAGTATGGCAAGAAGCCCAAGTCATAGTGAAAAACAAAAAGTCATAGTGAAATACGCGATAAAAT